>BSBK01011465.1:87500-175732 GCA_027943335.1 Chamaecyparis obtusa
CATTTAAAGATCTCTAAGATGTATTCTTAGGGATCGTAAAGGGTCGTAAAGGGTCATAAGGGGTCCTGGGATACAACAGCTGAGAAACATAAATGTAGGCATCATGGTCACAATTTTTTGGAAACACAACATAATTGAGTGGTATACTCAGATGATGCAACACAACTACTCCTCCAGTTCCATGTCTACACTGCGTAAACAAAACTCAAAGATAAAGAATAAATTTAGAGAGCACAGGAGGAGAGTGATAATGGCTGAAATAATATAGGGACCTATATTACTTTGGTCATTCTCGCTCTCCTCTGCTCTCTAAATTTATTTTTTATCTCTGGATTTTGTTTACCACAATGTAAACTTGGAACCAGAGGAGTGATATATAGTTGTGTTGCATCTTCTGGGTATACCATTCGATTATGTTGTGTCTCCAAAAAATTGTGATTATGATGCCTACATTTATGTTTGTCAGCTGTTATGATATCTACATTTATGTTTCTCATTTGTCATGTTTATGTACATTTTCTTTATGTGTATCTACTAGAAATTCTAAAAATAAATTTAGTATCTACAATAGCCCTATGTTAACCACATTTATGCATATGGTCCCAACAAAGTAGTGCACAAACTACACAAAGAAGGCATCGCAAAAATATGATTTCTGCTTTTGCCATTGAAGCAATCTTGGCGGCACTAGCTACCTCTCGAGCCTTGCACAAGTTGCACTCATTTCCTACATCAGGTATAGATGAAGATGGGGTAGATGTAAATGTGGTTTGATTGACCCACCGAAAGTATTCACATCCAGTATTTCACTGACAATACCAAATGTACATCACTTCTTCATAAAATGATTAGTTGTGACATTATTTTTAAATATAAAATATAATTACGTATCCAAACCTTTTTCCTATTTGGGCAAACCCAAAATTGACACCCAGAATTACTTGTTGTGCATGACATCTTCAACATGCATGGGCCAACACCACATTGACAGATAGGCACAATGACCGAAGTCATCGACGCTATTTTGACAAATATTGCATTATCACAAATATTGCATTGTCATTATTTTGTTCATTCATACTAATTATAATTACAATAAAAAGAAACATACTAATGTAGACTTGCACATTTTTTGGCTAACTCAAAGTCTTTGGTTTAAATCACTAGACACTCAAAACAAAATGACAAACCAAAGACAACCATGCAATTGTAAAGAAAGGTAATTTTCTTAATCACATCACTAATTTGTGCATGTCTAAATACTGGTGTCTTTCAAGTGATTTGATTCTTGTCATGCCCACTACAAATGAGAACAGTCTTAACTAGTGAGGTTGTTTAAGCATATAGAGATTTAATACACCTTTTTAGAATGAAATTTCTCTTAACATAAGATCAAAGATATATAAGTAGGACATATAAAACAAGGTGAATAAGAGTAGTACATATAAAACAATTGTTATAACATGCCAAACATCTAGCATAATTGTACATTTCATTCATGTCATTGATATTCTTCTTCATCCATCTCATCATCAAGATCATCGTCGTCAACGACATCATCACCACCACTATTGTCATCGTCATCGTCATCACCATCAACATCATCATTATAATCATCCCCATCATCATCATCATCAGTAGCAGCATCAGTAGCAACATCATCCTCATCAATAGTAGCATCATCATCTTCTTCTTCTTCATATTCTTCTTCGACTAGCTCGCGATCGTGATATGGTTCTACATCATCTTCCACTTCTTCATCTTCCTTGGTATCTTCTTCCATCACATTATACTTTATTAGTCTTCCTCTTGGATCATGTCTAACAATAAATGACCAACCTGGTTTATGTGGAACCTCTGAGTAAAATACCTTCTCACATTGGCTTGGAAGAACATAGGGCTCTTCTCCAGCTAGCTCAAACAACCTTGTAATAATCATTGGAAATCCACTGTCATGTTCAATAATAGTTCTATTAGGATCATTTTTATTGAGTCGTAGTCTGTACCATTTCACAATGAAGAGAACTAATTTGAAGGAATTGAAGTCAGTCAAGTATATCAACCAAAATACCATAGTATCAATTTTGTTACTCTTGAGGATGTAAGTCATTTCTAGATGAAATATTAGTCACCTAGAACACTGCACTTATCCTAGAATCACAAGTTCTCTTCGTGTCATCCAAATTTTTGATGCAAAATTTATAACCATTGCAAAACATAGGCTTGTGGTGTTTCACCTGCAATAATATCAAACATGTATATATTATTACATCACGAGTTGAAAAGCATATGATTAATTAATTAACAAATTTATAAGTACCTGGTGATCTCTTAAACCATATGCTAAATCTATTTCCTTTTGTGTAACATTGAGATCTCCATTGCGATGAGCTTGTATAACCAATGAAGACATAGATTCCCATGTTAATCTATGATCATCATGTTGACATCGTTCAATCCATGCCATCATCCAATCTTGATTGTTTGTAATAAATAAATGTATTGCATCCCACTCTTTAGCAGCTGTACAAAAGTAAATAGATGACTGACAATATATTTATTTTGAAGATTAAGAGTTAATTTACTACAATAACATCTCATAATTTATTACCTTTTAGTTTCCTAAATCTACCGTTTCCCACCAAGTACTCCCCTTCAAATTTTTTAATTAAGTCAAGATCCCAAATGCAATCTATATGGGTCTTTGCTACAAGATTAGGAAGATACTGAGTAACGTACACCATCATCTAGTATACCATATATCCCTCAACCATAGAACCTTTAGGACATGCTCTTTTTCATACCAAACCCTTCAAAAATTTCAAGTGTCTTTTAACTATCCACATTGACCTAGCATGTACAGGTCCACACAATTCAATCTCCTCAACTTGGTGTATGAGGTAGTTTTCTTGTGCATTGAAAAAAGCTGGAGGTAACACTTTTGCATTTCACACATTAATCGACGAATTCTTTTCTTCTAATATTTTATATATTCTTTATGGATTTCTTTAGATGACAACCACCTACGAGGGATTCAAGACATAAATATATAAATATGAGACTTTACAATATATTACTTATTTGATATTATTGTTTTATATATTGAACAAATATCACTGCTTATCTCATGTATTTTTCAAGATCATATATCACTTGTTTGATATTATTGTTGAAGTTCTATGGGAGAGATAGGGGTAGCAGATACTGCAACAATTGTCAACTAATCATTTCATACAATGAAAATTGAATGCAATTACACAAATATATTGTAAATACAAAAGACTATGACTTACCTTGATGAAGGTATGCCAATCATGAGTTTTCATCCCTGACCCAAAATCATTTTTCTTTGATATGAAATTTCTTATATCCATAGAAAATCCTATAGGACATCAAATTTTTCAGATCACTTCTTTATGGCATTACTTTGTTGCTCTATTAATAACCAAGGAAGAGCACTTGCATTAATCTGGTCTCCATTGCTATTTGATTCAATGATATTTTTCATTGCATGATTGGAATCATGAATGTCACTACAAATTTTGCTAAGTTTTTCTTTGTCATGCCTTCCGTCCAATATTTTCCACAATGTCTCTGTTACATTCTTACCATTATGCATAGTATCAAAAAAATGCACAATTTGTAGATGCTCATAGTAGGGCAGCCTACTAAATTCTCTAGGATGACATTTTAGTCCCTTTGGAAGCTGGTTGGTGATGCCTTCACGACCTTCAAGATCATCAACTACATAATTAGCCAACAAAACACAATCAAAATATATAATTTTTAAACATCGACCATTACGTGGAATGATATTAACTTGAATTCTATTATATTCCAACTGCCATAGGTGAGGTGTCATTCTTCGGGGCTTTGATGTAGTATCTTCTTTCCCATTGAAAACATGGCTTTTTGCATTTGGATACTTATGATTTCTAGGGAGGAATTGCCTATACTCATCAAACACCTATTTTCTTAAACTTTTGGAATGACGAGATTTCATCTTTCGACCACACATTGGACATGAAAATTTTCCCTTTGTTTGAAGACCTACAAGATAATGATAAAATTAGATTAAATATGTATATTTTTAGAGTTTGATTTATCGCGTACAACTAGAACTCACCATAACATACCACAGAAATGTGTCAACCCTGGAGCATCATGAATTGTCCACACAAGCATTGCATGGAATTGAAATTCTCTTTGTCCAATTGGTTGGGAGATGTCATACATAGTGAAACGATTCCATAACACCAACTCGTCGATAAGAGGCACAATATATACATTTATATCTTTCACTTGGTACTTACCTAGTTGAATTAATGACAACATCAAATAATTATTGTGGCCATTTCACTCCAAGACTTATAATTACATGTAGATAACTATAAAATTATAAGATACTTGGAAAAATCATTGCCAACATAATGTGCTCCCTCTTTATTGACATCCATGGAGGAAGGTTATTGTTTATAACAAAAATAGGCCACACCAAAAAAATGGATCTCATCTCTCCATGCAGATTAACACCATCTGCTATCAGAGAGAGCCTAAGATTTTGAGGTTCCTCTTTAAAGTGTGGCCACTTTTCCTCTATGTCCATAAATGATGAACCATGCGTAGGCATTCAAATAATGTCATCTTAACTCCTGCCACATGTGTGGTAATCCATAAATTGTGCCAAGCTATTGCACTTGAAAAATCATTTCAGACGTGGAATAATGGGGATGTGATGAAGAGCCTTGTGAGCCACCTTTTTTGTCACTTGATCATCTCAATATCTGCTTGTATGGCATTCATGGCATTCTATTGCATTTTCATGTTCTTTATAATAAATAATATGATCTTTAGGACAAGCATCTATTATTTGATACTCCATTCTAATATGTTTCATAGTGGCACATAATTCTTAGTATGAGTGAGGGAGAACATTTGATGGTGGTAACAGAAAGTCACCTATCAATCTGCAACAAATAATATAAGTCATTACTATAAACAATCTTAATGGTACATGTTTCACCTTTTATAGACTATAATGACATATATGAAAAACCTTAGCATACATGACATTGCTATGTTGGATAAACCATTCATAACCTTCAAATTCACCAACAACAATACAATAGAGAGAAGAGTAGATTGGGAGCCTTCGTAAAGGGCCGTGTCTTCCTTCTCAAGTAGAGGTATATAATGGACGTTGTCAATGTCATCCTCATCATAATCATCATCATTAGCAATAGCAGTAGCACCAGCAGCACCAGTACCAAATGTGTCAACGATCAATGCATTCATACCATCATCTTCAAATGTGTTTTCTGGTGCATGATCGTCATATTCCATGGGATCATCTTCTATATTCACACTCGGGAGATTGACCTATATAAAAATGATAATAATAAAAAATCCTTCCATGGTTCATATGTATATTAATTGTGAAAACAATACAACAAATAACTTACAACTGGATTATAATCAAACCCCCCTTCCATGTGACCATTCTCCCTACAATGTCTCTTTGCTATTTTGATTTTGATTCTTCTTGTCTTTAAGCTGTTACAACTTTTTCATGGACAATAACATTTTTCATCACCTTCTCTTCGAAAGTTAGACAACAATCTAGTGATTGTTTTCCTATTTTGATTGAATTCTCTTGTATTATTTGACATGATCCTTAATGTGTATATCTGCAAAAAAAATTGGAGATGCCTCCTTTCATTAACTTCATGTCACGTTCTCATAGCTTCTCATTTTCTGACATATTTCACCAAAAGCTTTGTAGGAAACCAAGTAAGGGGTATTCTTGAGTTCAAACACATTGAGCTGCTATAACTGAATTATAAATCATGAATTCAATATAAAATTAAAACTGAATAGGGACATAAGTAAGACATTTAATGCATTATTACTTCATCATGATGATAAAAATTTCATTGGCTCAAAGCACATAGAAATTCAAAACAATAGGATATCTTAATCTTTATTAGCTCAAATTCAAAATAGTAAGTGTATTATATTATTACTGATGTCCCTATTTGATCTAATAACATCAATATAAAAAATAGAGAATCGACCAATCAAATAGGGACATGTGGTGCTCAAACAGTTAGATCATAAAATAATATGTTTAGTCTTAATAAAATATTATAAAACAACATATATAGTGTGAAGTTTTTGATCTCTCTTTATTTGTTTTGTTGTTGATATTCACTATGTGGTACTCCCCATTTATGATCATTTCATGAGAAAATTTCTTGATGGCTTGTAAGCTGCAAGCTAGGGCATACTGCATTATTTATGAGCTCAATGTTTGAGCACTGGCCAATCAAATAAGGACATGAGGTGCTCAAAAAATGAGCTCATAAATAATGCATGATGCCCTAGTTGTAGGTAGTTATCTCTTCTATAATGATGGAGGAGTGAAAGGTAATGATCAATGAGGTTGTTGCTATTAGATCATACATTAATACACTTACTATTTTGAATTTGATCCGGGCATCAGGCAATGTTATTGCTATCATTGCATGCTTGCTGCTATTGTGCACCATATATTGTTTTATACACTGTTTATTTCATTGAGACTGTGAGCTATTGTAGTTGACTATATTCTTTTGGGGTCTGATCTATCGTAGTTGTTTATTTTTTCTTTGAATCATTGTTTAGGATTACTTTTGATGCAATATTTGTGTGAAGAACAAGAACAAAATGGTGAATGAGTATATTTGACAAAGATAAACATGACACATTTTGTTGGGCTGATTGGGTTGGCCTAGTACCATTTACATGGCATGGCCATATATTAAACAGTGAGCTCATGAACAATTCCAGTATTAAACAGTAAGCTCATGAACAATTTATGATGCCCTAACTTGTAGCCCGAGAGCCATCAAGACATTTCCTCATGAAATGATCATAAATGGGGAGTACCACATAGTGAATATCAACACCAAAACAAATAAAGAGAGATCAAATAGTTCACACAATGCCTTGAACGTAATAGCAACGATGACCTAGCTCTCAAACCTCGCAAGTCATCAAGCATTCCAAATGAAAAGATGTAAACAATGCTAGTATTAAACAATGAGCTCATGAACAATGTATCATGCCCTAGCTTGCAGTAGCCCACAAGCCACCAAGATATTTCCTCATGAAATGATCATAAACGGGGAGTACCACATAGTGTATTATTTTATTACTGATGTCCCTATTTGATCTAATAGCATCAATATAACAAACAAAGCACTGACCAATCAAATAGGGACACGAGGTGCTCAAATAGTGAGTTCATAAAACAATATATTTAGTTTTAATAAAATCTTATAAAACAACATATATTGTGTGAAGTGTTTGATCTCTCTTTATTTGTTTTTTTGTTGATATTTACTATGTGGTGCTCCCCATTTATGATAATTTCATGAGTAAATGTCTTGATGGCTTGTGGGTTGCAAGCTAGGGCATCATGCGAGCTCACTGTTTGAGCACCAACCAATCAAATAGGGACATGAGGTGCTCAAACAGTGAGCTCATAAACAATGCATGATGCCCTAGTTGTAGGTAGTTATCTCTTCTATAACGATGGAGGAGTGAAAGGTAATGATCAATGATGTTACTTCTATTAGATCATACATTAATACACTTACTATTTTGAATTTGAACTCGGGCATCATGCAATGTTATTGCTATCATTGCATGCTTACTGTTGTTGTGCACCATATATTGTTTTATACACTGTTTATTTCATTGAGACTATGAGCTATTGTAGTTGAATGTATTCTTTTGGGGTCTGATCTATTGTAGTTGTTTCTTTTTTCTTTGAATCATTGTTTACAATTACTTTTGATGCAATATTTGTGTGAAGAACAAGAACAAAATGGTGAACGAGTGTATTTGACAAAGATAAACATGAAACATTTTGTTGGGCTGATTCAGTTAGCCTGGTACCATTTACATGGAATGGCTAGATATTAAACAGTGAGCTCATGAACAATGTATGATGCCCTAGCTTGCAGCCCATGAGCCATCAAGACATTTCCTCATGAAATGATCATAAACAGGGAGTACCACATAGTGAATATCAACACCAAAAAAGAAGAAGAGATCAAATAGTTGACACAATGCCTTGAAGGTAATAGAAATGATTCCCTAGCTCTCAAAGCTCATAGGTCATCAAGCATTCCGAATGAAAAGATGCATACAATGCCAGTATTAAACAGTGAGCTCATGAACAATGTATGATGCCCTAGCTTGCAGCAGCCCACGAGCCACCAAGACATTTCCTCATGAAATGATCATAGATAGGGAGTACCACATAGTGTATTATTTTATGACTAATGTCCCTATTTGATGTCCCTATTTGATCTAATAGGATCAATATAACAAATAGAGCACCAACTAATCAAATAGGGACATGAGGTGCTCAAACAGTGAGCTCATAAAATAATATATTTAGTCTTAATAAAATCTTATAAAAAAACATATATTATGTGAAGTGTTTGATCTCTCTTTATTTGTTTTGTTTTTTATATTCACTATGTGGTACTCCCCGTTTATGATCAAATAGAGAAAGCTCAAATGCCTACCTCAAGTGCCAATGCCCTCTTCCCACATGGTGTTGGCCTCTTCGCTCACACGAAACTCGAATGCCCTCTTCGTGCCACGCAAAAGTGCAGTGTTGTCTTCGCAGCTACTCTTCAAATTCACAAATTACAAATGACACTTTCTTTTTCTTTTTCTTTTTTGTTTATAACCAAATAGGTGTCGTAATTTATGAGCTCATTGTTTGAGCACTGGCCAATTAAATAGGGACATGAGGTACTCAAATAGTGAGCTCATAAATAATGCATGATGCCCTAGTTGTAGGTAGTTATCTCTTCTATAATGATGGAGGAGTAAAAGGTAATGATCAATGATGTTGCTGCTATTAGATCATACATTAATACACTTCCTATTTTGAATTTGAGCTCGGGCATCATGCAATGTTATTGCTGTCATTGCATGCTTGCTACTATTGTGCACCATATATTGTTTTATACACATAGAACAATAGATTTGGGGACTTAGACTTATGTTCAATCCTTAGTAATGGTTTGGAGAACTAATTGCTAGATGAGTGACTATAGTACCCTAGTTTGCATTATTGGATGATCTTGCTTAATTTGTGTTCATTTCATGCAAAGATACATGTAAAGGAAAATACATTTTTGCATCTAAAGATTACATGTATGTATATGAAAAATAACTTGTATATACTATACAAGGAAAATAACTTTCAAAAGAAAATACAAGAGTACATGCATACATAAGAGGATGAACATAAATAATAAGGGTGCCAGATATTGCTTGAAGTGATGAATTTTTGACCCATGTCTGAATGTAGTGTGCGCTTATGTGATTCAAAACCTACAAAGAAAAGAGAGATGGGGGTTAGATAAAAAATATCTAAGCAATGAATGACATCCTATTACTGATCCTCATCTACAATTATGCATGTGCATAGCCAAGCCATACACTTTTGAAAGAAAAACCAAGCTCATAGTCTCAATGAAATAAATATTGTGTAAAACAATATATGGTGCACAACAACAGTAAGCATGCAATGACAACAATAACATTGCATGATGCCCGAGCTCAAATTGAAAACAATAAGTGTGTTAATGTATGATCTAATAACATCAACCTCATTGATCATTACCTTTCACTCCATCATTATAAAAGAGATAACTACCTACAACTATATTTCATAATTACTCCTTTGAAGTATATATATATCAAGTATAATTATGAGTTTACATGATATATTTAGTCTTAATAAAATTTTATAAAACAACATAAAACTAACCCAAAATACTTTGTCTTAATAAAATCTTAATAAAACATTATATTTAGTCTTAATAAAACAATACACTTACTATTTTGAATTTGAGCTCAGGCATCATGCATTGTTTATGAGCTCACTATTTGATTACCAACTAATCAAATAGGGACATGAGATGCTCAAACAATGAGCTCATAAACAATGCATGATGCCCTACCTTGCAGCCCGCAAGCCATCAAAACATTTCCTCATGAAATGATCATAAATGGGGAGTACCACATAGTGAATATCAACAACAAAACAAATAAAGAGAGATCAAACACTTCACACAATGCCTTGAAGGTAATAGAAATGATGCCTAGCTCTCAAAGCTCACGGGTCATCAAGCATTCCAAATGAAAAGATGTAAACAATGCCAGTATTAAACAGTGATCTCATGAACAATGTATGATGCACTAGCTTGCAGCCCATGAGCCATCAAGATATTTCCTCATGAAATGATCATAAACGGGGTGTACCACATAGTGAATATCAACACCAAAACAAATAAAGAGAAATCAAACACTTCACACAGTATATGTTGTTTTATAAGATTTTATTAAGACTAAATATATTGTTTTATGAGCTCACTGTTTGAGCACCTCATGTCTCTATTTGATTGGTTGGTGCTCTATTTGTTATATTGATGCTATTAGATCAAATAGGGACATCAGTAATAAAATAATACATTTACTATTTTGAATTTGACCTCATAAAGATTAACTTTCAGAAGAATATGAATGAATGAAAACATACATAAGTGGATAAACATAAATAATGAAGGTACCAAATATTGCTAGAAGTAATGAAGTGTTGAGCCAGGCTTCAATCCAGTATGCTCTTGTATGATCCAAAAACTGCAAGGAAGGAAAAGATGGGGTTAGATCCAAATGATCTAAGTAATGCTTGACACCCTATTATTGGTCCTCATCTACAATTATGCATGTGCATAATCAAGCCATACACTTCTAAAATGAACTATGCTACAAAACATGGGTGTGTGCTAATGCGATTCAAAAGCTATTATGCAAGATTGTTTTATTATTGAGATAAGGATATCTTAATTCTACAAGAATAATTTTTTTGAGAAATATTTGAATTTAATTTTGACAATAACATGAGGAGTGATATATTTCAAGCTTCAGCAAGATTTCATACCACATAGTGTTTGTAGATTACATTCAATGCATTATTTACGCTTGTATTAGTGAGAAAACTCTTGAAAACATGCAAAATAGATTGAATTCAACCATGTTGTTTACATGACACATGTAGTTTACCTCCAGCCTAAATTAGTGTTGCATACAAATCTATGAACGCTGCATGGTATGGTGTGGTAAGCACAAGTATAGTTTCTCGTAAGCTGCTATTGGTATAGTTTTTTTTTTTTTTTTCAATAGTTGCAGAATCCAGCTTCTCCTATACTTACACGTATGTATACATTTTGGGCTTGGCTTTAATGTCATGTAAATTTGAGTGAAATGGTAATAATATTTAAGAGCAACAAGTATGACATTTTAAACAAGTATGCATATACATTATATAATAGGAGGAGTGATATATTTTAATGGAAATACTTAATGGGAATGATGCCTATATAACAAGAGGAGTGATATTTTTAATGGCAATGGACATAGAAATTGCAGTGTAAGTAGTAGCATGATTGTTCATGAGCTCATTGTTTAATATCTCGCCAGGCCATGTAAATGGTACCAGGCCAACCCAATCAGCGCAATAAAATGTGTCATGTTTATCTTTGTCAAATAGACTTGTTCACCATTTTGTTCTTGTTCTTCACACAAATATTGTATCAAAAGTAATTGTAAACAATTATTCAAAGAAAAAAGAAACAACTACAATAGATCAGATCCCAAAAGAATATAGTCAACTACAATAGCTTGCAGTCTGAATGAAATAAATAGTGTATAAAACAATATATGGTGCACAACAACAAGAAGCATGTAATGAAAACAATAAAATTCCATGATAAAATTCAATACTCTTAGTTTTTATTCAAATCTATTCGAAACTCCTATCAGCTCATTGTCCAATAGTTAAACTAACCTATGACTTTAAAAGAGGAATTATGAAATATAGTTGTAGGTAGTTATCTCTTCTATAATGATGGAGGAGTCAAAGGTAATGATCAATGAAGTTGTTTCTATTAGATCATACATTAATACACTTACTATTTTGACAACAATAACATTGCATGATGCTAGAGCTCAAATTCAAAATAGTAAGTGTATTATTTTATTATTGATGTCCCTATTTTATTAATGATGGCCCTATTTGATCTAATAGCATCAATATAACAAACAAAGCACTAGCCAATCAAATAGGGACATGAGGTGCTCAAACAGTGAGCTCATAAACAATGCATGATGCCCTAGCTTGTAGCCTGTGAGCCATCAAGACATTTCCTCATGAAATGATCATAAACAGGGAGTACCACATAGTGAAAAAAATGTCAATATTAACATTCATATTTTTCCATTAAATCAACAAATGTCATCAAAATGAAATTGAGTTAATGAGAATACAATGCTCGAATGCCTACCTCAAGTTATGGTTGCCATATAAAGATCAAATGCTAAGGAACTATGTTATAAAATTTCATGCCAAATTTCAAGGCATGAAATTTTATAATTGTACATATGTTTTCAAGTCCCCCACATTGTAAACTCGATGCTAAGGATAAAAAAGTATGATTTCAAAAAGTATAAAATTTCATGCCTTGAAATTTTATAACATAGTTCCTTCGCAGCTACCATATGAAGAGCAGTGCAAGGTGACAACTTTCCCATTTTACCACAGTTAGGGCCCTCTTTTACCATGCTTTATGAGCTTTATATTTTTACCATTCTTTATGAGCTATATGTTTTTGTTTTAAGTGAAGACAAAGATTATCTTAATTTGTTATCTTTAAATTTTATTCATTTTATGATTTTAAAAATTGAAATAAAAAATATAAAATTTTAAGAAACTTTTACATATTTTCATCAAATGACCCAAAAACATCAAGAATTGTCATATATGGTCACTAATAGCCAACTTTCAGAAGAATATGAATGAATGCAAACATACATAAGTGGATGAACATAAATAATGAGGGTACCAGACATTGCCTGAAGTAATGAAGTGTTGATTGGGGGTTCAATCCAGTATGCTATTGTATGATCCAAAACTTGCAAGGAAGGAAAAGATGGGGTTAGATCCAAAGGATCTAAACAATGCCTGGTAACCTATTACTGATCCTCATCTACAATTATGCATGTGCAATGTGAATAAAAACTAAGAGTATTGAATTTTATCATGCAATGTTATTGTTGTCATTGCATGCTTGCTGCTGTTGTGCACCATATATTGTTTTATACACTATTTATTTTATTGAGACTATGAGCTATTATAGTTGACTATATTCTTTTGGGGTCTGATCTATTGTAGTTGTTTCTTTTTTCTTTGAATCATTGTTTACAATTACTTTTGATGCAATATTTATGTGAAGAACAACAACAAAATGGTGAACGAGTGTATTTGACAAAGATAAACATGACACATTTTTTTGGGTTGATTGGGTTGGCCTAGTACCATTTACATGGCCTAGCCAGATATTAAACAGTGAGCTCATGAACAATGCCAGTATTAAACAATGAGCTCATGAACAATGTATGATACCCTAGCTTGCAACCCATGGGCCATCAAGACATTTCCTCATGAAATGATCATAAACGGGGAGTACCAAATAGTGAATATCAACACCAAAACAAATAAAGAGAGATCAAACAATTCACACAATGCCTTGAAGGTAATAGAAATGATGCCCTAGCTCTCAAAGCTTGCAGGTCATCAAGCATTCCAAATGAAAAGATGAAAACAAAGCCAGTATTAAACATTTAGCTCATGAACAATGTATCATGCCCTAGCTTGTAGCCTGCGAGCCATCAAGAAATTTCTTCATGAAATGATCATAAATGGGGAGTACCACATAGTGAATATCAATAGCAAAACAAATAAAGAGAGATCAAACACTTCACACAATGCCTTGAAGGTAATAGCAATGATGCCCCAGCTCTCAAACCTTGCGGGTTATCAAGCATTCCAAATGAAAATATGTAAACAATGCCAGTATTCAATAGTGAGCTCATAAACAATGTATGATGCCCTAGCTTGCAGCCCACGATCCATCAAGACATTTCCTCATGAATGATCATAAATAGGGAGTACCACATAGTGAATATCAACATAAAAACAAATAAATAGATATCAAACACTTCACACAATGCCTTGAAGGTAATAGCAATAATGCCCTAGCTCTCAAAGCTCGCAGGTCATCGAGCATTCCAAATGCTAAGATGTAAACAATGCCACTATTAACAATGTTAGAAGATGTAAACAATGCCACTGAATTTGATTTAATGAGAAGACAAAGCTCAAATGCCTATCTCAAGTGCCAGTGCCCTCTTCGCGTATGCCAAACTTGAATGCCCTCTTCGCGCCATGCAAAAATGTAGTGTCATCTTCACAACAGCTCTTCGAATTCACAAATTACAAATGACACTCTCTTTTTCTTTTTCTTTTTCTTTTAATAAACAAATGGGTGTCACAATTACAACAACATCATCGCTATTATGACACCGTCAGGGGCACTTGCAAAAAAAAACACAAAAAACAAACACAAATTGTAGTGGCATCACAAATTAGTGTCGAAATTCAACCCCAAATATTGTAGTGTGCAATATTCTTCTTTTGTTTTCACTTTCTCTTAATTAGGTAGTACTTTTTATCTTTGTACATTTATCTTGTGGGTTTGACTCCCACCAAGGTTTTCCCTTAGTTGGGTTTCCTCAAGAATAAATTAGGTGTTGTGAGTTATCCATTATTGATCTCGTATTACTTTTCATCTTTTAGATCATTAATTAGATTAAATGTGTTAAAGTTTTAAAAGTGTTGTACAACTAATTCACCTCCCTCATAGTTGTTCTTTTCTTCTTTGGGCCTAACAAAAAATTCATCATCACTCTTATAAACATCATCAAATTTATTATTTTTGCCCCTTCATCAATATAAAAGTAGCATTTATTTAGAACTCTTGGTCTATTAGGCTTAAACTTTGGAAGCCTTTTCACACATCTAGATGCAAAATGTCCTATCTTATTTCATAAAAAAAATTGAGATGCATATTTTCTTTATACGTACCACAACCTTTTAGGACTCTTTTGGCAATTAGTGTGTCAACTCTTGAATTTCTCATTGTTCTTCTTCAAGGTCTTTCATTTCTTCTCATATCATGACATTTTATTTCTGGAGCCTGCTCCCAAATCCCATATTTTGTTTTTCTTAATGGATGCAATATATTTTAATTGTGTTTTCACCTTAAGAAATGAACTTCCAAATTCAAAAAGATCAAAATAAGTAATCTTGGTAGTACCAACTAACTTATCTCTTTTAATATTTGTTAAGGTTTGAATCTCCTTAATGACTACAACTTTGTATCTTTAGGTAGGAGGCAATGACCTCAACACCTCTGCAAGAGTATCCTCTTATTTCAAGGTACCTCTGGTACATCTAATAGTAGACACCACCTCATTCACCCTAATTTTTCAAGAGGAAATATTATCATCTTCACTCAGCTTAAAGTTTTCATACTTTCCCTTTAAACTTTGTAGTTCTTGGAAACTTTTACTTCCTTATCTCCTTCATAAAATGTTTACAATCTCTCCCAAATATCTTTAGCCATCTCTAGTTTTATGGCATTGGTTATTTCAACATTATTCAAGGTACTAAAAAAGGATTCCTTTTCCCTAATGTTTTCTTTGACACCTTTGATCTCATCTAGAGTAGTAGGGTTTGTACGAGAAGAATAGGATGACTTTGCAATCTTCCAACAATTTTCATCAATGCATTTGAGATGGACTATCATGCAACTCTTTTATAAGGTATAGCGGCTCCATCAAGTCTTGGATTTTCCAGCTCATAGGATTTAGTCCTGGATAACTAGATGGTCCCACAATAGTGTGTCCCACTTTTTCAAACATGCTGATTTTTACTAAAATTATAATTTTTTAAGGAAATATGATGATTCAAGCATTGAGAGGTCTCATTTGAAGGATTAAATAGAAAATTATTAGATAAAATCCTCTTAGATAAAACACTCTTTGGTACAATATATTGATGCAGGAGCATCCTGGGTGTAAGAGCAATCTTGCATCACCCAAAAATATTTCTGTTTTTGTATTCAATAAGGGCTATCTTGTGTAGAGCTTCTATTTATGGTAACTTGCTATTTTTAGTAAGTTGGTCATATGATCTTAGAATGTTCCGATTTCACATGTGGAGGTTCATCTCAGTCATATCAGCCTGCCAGTAAAGTTTCATTGACAGATCAAGTCTAGCTTTGTGGATATTGAAGATTTTTGGTATTGGTAGCAAGGTATAGAAACTTTGAACTCAGTTTTGAAGGCTTTAGAGGCCCCAGATGAATTCAAAAATTTGAGTGACAAGTGCTTGTGTGAGTCAAGCCTGTAGAGCACTTCATGGCCTTTTTGAATTGGGGTTGTAATAATCAATCGGAGCAACTGGCGATGACTTATGGTCTTCGAAAGTTGGGTCACCTGAAATGGTGGAAAATGATATTCCTTCAAAATTTCTGTTTGGGTTTCAAAATTTATTTTGAGCTGACTTTGATGTAATAAATTATAAAATAAAATAATTCTAAGTTTGGTCAGCCCTTTGGGCTAAATTTCTGGAACCTTCTCGGGCGGTGGAAATTGCCTATATAAAGAAGGCCCGTAGTGTTGTCTTAGGAAGTTCTGAGTAGTAGATCTAGGTAATAATTCAAGGCTTTGTCCTATAGAATATTGTAAGGGAATGCCCATGTGGCTTTGCATATTGTAATTCTAAAAGTTTGTAATTCCACATTTGTGGAGATAATAAGAAGCCAATTTTCTGTTCTTGACTATTGTTGTTATTTCTCTATTTCTGTTATGTGTTTGTGGTATTAAGGGGAGCACCCTTCATCAAGTGGTATCAGACCAAGAGTTCTTGAGCATGTAAATAGATCACTAACTGTGAGGCAGTTTGCACTAGGACCATGGTTAGGGTTTCAACACGCATCATGAAAATGCCTCCATGAAGGGAACATGGTAGAAGAGCTGGTGTTGTAACACCTGAAGTTAGAGTGCTCCATAGATAAGTGCGAGCATTGCCAGAAGAGATTCGCAGAGGAATAAATTTTAATGTCAGAGATGAAAGCGAGGATGAAGCCAAAGAAGAAGATCAAGAAGGAGAAGTTGAAATTGTGAATCGGGAGGAAGAAAGACTTTTTCAGGCCATTTCCAAGATTGGGAAAAGACCTAAGATTGAGGTTCCTACATTTTCTAGAAATCTTAACCCAGAAGAATTGATCGACTGGATCAATGAATGGGAGAAATATTTTGAGTATGAAGATGTTGAAGATCTTGATAGGGTCAAATTTGCAAAGGCCAGACTAAAAGGTCATGCAAAGATCTGGTGGCAAGAGATTCAATTGGAGTGAAATAGAAGAGGAAAAGATAAAGCCACAAGATGGGATCAAATGGTGGATAAATTGAAGTGATAGTTTATTCCTATTGATTATGAGCTTGACCTACTGAAGAAAATACAAAGTTTGAAGCAAGCAGAAAAATCTGTTCAGGAGTATACAGAGGACTTCTATCAACTCCTCATCAGAACAGGCCATGCAGAAGCTGATAAGGAGAAAGTTGCCTGATACCTTAATGGGTTAAGGCCAAGCATTCATGAGGAGTTGAATCTAGTTTGAATGAATAGTATTGAGGTGCATACCAGTTTTCCCTAAAAGTAGAGGAAATGCTGAACAAGAAGTTTAAGAGCAGACAAAATGGAAGAGGTCGTGGTGGAAGATCTGGTGGTCGGTCATATGGTGGTTGAAATGAAGATCTGAAAAAGAAGGATGAGGCCAGTAGTAGTCAGAATCAGTGATGAAACAATTTTAATCGTTTCCAAGATTAGAATAAAAGAGATCAAAGAGGAAGAGAAAGTGGACAAGGATCTAGAAGAGGAGGCTTCCATGGAACATGTTTTCACTATGGAGAAGAAGGTCATAGGGCATTTGAATGTCCTTAGCACCAAGGTAGAATAGACAAGAGAAATGAAAGCCAGGCCAGAGTTGCACATATAGATATAGATGCCAGATCATCAAATTCTGAAGATGCTGAAAGAGGAGAAATGCTGATTAACAAAAGAGTCCTATTGAGTGGTGAGAATGAACCTGAACAAAGGAGGAGCCTGTTTCACACCAGGTGCAAATGTGAGGGTAAGTGTTGTGATGTGATTATTGATAGTGGAAGCACTAAAAATTTGGTGTCAAAAGAGATGGTGACAAAGTTGAAGCTCAAGAGACAGAAACACCCACATCCATATCAGATTGCCTGGGTACAGGATGACCACAAGGTCATGGTTAATGAAAAATGCATAGTTAAGTTCAAGATTGGTGGATATCATGATGAGGTACTGTGTGATATCATATCTATGGATGTATGCCATATGTTGTTAGGTAGACCATGACAGTTTGACAGATGTGCTGTACATGATGGTCGTGCGGATACCTATTCCCTGACAAAGGATGGAGTGCGAAATAAGCTAAGGCCATTGAATGATATAGAAGAAAAGGTATGTGGTAGTGCAAAAATAACTTTTGTTGATGGAAGAAATTTCCTAGATGGTATGAGGCATGAGCATGTATGTTTTTCTTTAATTCCAAAAGCTAGTAAAGAGGAAGTAGAAGGTGTTCCTATAGAAGTTGCAAATTTTTTGAATGAGTTTTAGGATATTGTATCCGATAATGTGCCTGATGGATTACCACTAGTCAGAAAGATCAGTCATCAAATGGACTTGATCCCAGGAGTGAATTTTCTAAATAAGGCAGCACACAGAATGACACCTGTAGAAGGTGAGGAGGTGAACAAACAAGTACATGAGTTGTTACAAAAAGGATTGATCCTTGAGAGTCTAAGTCCCTGTGCTGTACCAGTGGTATTAGCACCAAAGAAGAATGGAGAGTGGAGGATGTGTACAGATTCTAAAGCAATAAATAAGATCACAATCAAGTACAGGTTTCCATTGCCACGAATGGATGAAATTATAGACTTTTGAGTGGGGCTGTATATTTCTCAAAGATAGATCTAAAGAGTGGATATCATCAGATTTAGATTAGAGAAGGAGATGAATGGAAGACTACCTTCAAGACAAAGGAAAGACTATATGAGTGGTTAGTCATGCCTTTTGGGCTAACCAATGCACCGAGCACTTTCATGCGGCTCATGAATGAGGTTCTGAAAGAATTTATGGGTAAGTTTGTCATTGTTTACCTAGATGATATTTTTATCTTTAGTAAGACATTGGAGGAGCATATGATGCATAGTCGTATGATTTTTGAGAAGCTGAGAGAAGATAAATTGTTGATTAATTTGAAGAAGTGAAGTTTTGTGAAGAAAGAGTTAGTGTATTTGGGCTTTGTAGTTTTAGTAGAAGGTCTAAAAATGGACCTAGAGAAGGTACATGCTATCCTTGAATGGCCTACTCCAAGGAGTGCTATTGAGGTAAGATCTTTTCACAGTCTATCTAGCTTTTACAGAAAGTTTATTAAAAATTTTAGCAGTATTTGTGGACCCTTGACTAAAACAATGAGAGGGGATAGAAAAGAGTTTAAGTGGACTAATGGGGCAGAAAAGAGTTTTCAATTTTTGAAACAAAAAGTTATAGAACAACTTGTTTTAGCACTTCTAGATTTTAATAAGGTGTTTCAAGTAGATTGTGATGCTAGTGGTACTGCAATAGGAGCTATTATGAGCCAAGAAGGTAAACCTGTTGCTTATTTCAGTGAGAAGTTTAATGATGCCAAGAGGAAATATTCTATTTATGATCAGGAATTTTATGCTATAGTTCAGGCATTAAAGAAGTGGAGACATTATCTACTTCCTAAGGAGTTTGTTTTGTATATTGATCATCAAACTTTGCAATAGTTGAATAGTCAAGGAAAGTTGAATCAGAGGCATTTGAAATGGGTTGAGTTTTTGTAAAGTTATACATTTGTTTTGAAACACAAGAGTGGAAAGTCTAATAGGGCTGCAGATGCTCTTAGTAGAAGGAAACTATTGCTGACAGAAATGCAGCTTGAGGGGGTTGGGTTCAAGGAGCTCAAGAATTTTTATCCAGAGGATCCTGATTTTGGTGAAGCTTGGAATGCTTGTACAGAACCTGTTACTCTAGATAGGATGAAATGGCTGGATTTCATTATTCAAGATGATATGCTATTTAGAGGGAGTCAGTTTTGCATTCCATGAAGTTCTATGAGGGATAATCTCATCAAGGAGAAGCATAGCGGAGGATTGGCTGGACATTTTGGTCGTGATAAAACCCTTGCTTTGGTTAGCGAAAATTATTATTGGCCATAGTTGTAGCAAGATGTGAAGAAGTTTGTACAAAGTTTCAGAGAATGTCAGATGGTGAAGGGAGTGAAGTAGAATATAGGGTTGTATCAACCATTACCTGTACCAGAGAAGCCTTGGGAGGATATTAGCATAGACTTTGTTCTTGGTTTACTGAGGACTCAGCGGGGACATGATTCAATTTTTGTGGTGGTTGATAGATTTTTAAAGATGACACATTTCATTCCCTGTAAGAAGACTAATGATGTTGTTCATGTGGTAAAAAAAATTTTCAGGGAAGTAGTGAGACTACATGGTTTGCCAAAGACCATAGTTTCAGATCAGGAAACTAAGTTTGTTGGATATTTCTGGCATACATTGTGGAAAAAGTTGAAGATAGATTTGAAGTTCAGTTCATCACATCATCCATAGACTAATGGATAGACATAGGTGGTGAATAGGAGTTTGAGAAATTTGCTGAGATGTTTGGTTGGAGATAAGCCAACAGGATGGGATTTGATTTGACCATAGGTAGAATTTGCATACAATAATTCTATCAACAGGAGCACTAGTAAATCACCATTCCAGATTGTATATGGAAGTAGTCCAAGAAATGCATCTGAGTTGAGAAAGATGGATAAAGGAGAAATAAGTAGTGCAGAAGATGAGGATTTTGCAGAACACTTGACGAACATCCATGAGGAAGTGAGGAACCACATTACCAAAATGAACGCACAGTATAAGGCTAAGGCAGATGAGAAAAGTAGGCATAAGGAATTTTAGGTTGGGGATGATGTCATGGTTTATTTGTGGAAGGAGTGGTTTCCAGTTGGTACATATAACAAGTTAAAAATGAAGAAGTTTGGACCATGTAAGATACTGAAGAAACATGATTCAGGAAATGCATATGAGGTAGAATTGCCTAGTGAGTTGAATATTTCACCAGTGTTTAACATTTCAGATTTGACAGAATATCATGAAGGAAGTGTTGAAGATGAGATCACAGCAACACAATGGAGTATTCCAGCAAGTAGTTCAGATACTAAGGAGATTGAAGACATACTAGACAATCGTGTTGGAAGAAGCACAAGGAACAAGACATATGAAGAATATCTTGTCAAGTGGAAAGGATGACCTATTGAAGATTCATCATGGCTGACAAGGGAGGAGGTTAACTATCTTGGTTTTCCTCTACACACCTGAGTTGTGACAGGGTCACTTCTCAAATTACCCCGGGTGTCTAATGCAAGAGCATCCTGGGTGTAAGAGCAATCTTGCATTAACCAAAAATATTTCTATTTTTGTATTCAATAAGGGCTATCTTGTGTAGAGCTGCTATTTATGGTAACTTTCTATTTTTAGTAAGTTGGTCATAGAATCTTGGAATGTATTGATTTCACATGTGGAGGTTCATCTCAGTCGTATCAGCCTATCGGTAAAGTTTCATTGATAGATCAAATCTAGCTTTATGGATATTGAAGATTTTGGGTATTGGCAGTAGGGTACAGAAACTTTGAACTCAGTTTTGAAGGCTTTAGAGGCCCCAAATGAGGTGAAAAATTTGAGTGACGGGTGCTTGTGCAAGTCAAGCCTGTAGAGTGCTTCGTGGCCTTTTTGAATTGGGGTTGTAATAGTCAATCGGAGCAAGTGGCAATGGCTTATGGTCTTCAGAAGTTGGGTCACCTGAAATGGCAAAAAATGATTTTCCTTCAAAATTTCTATTTGGGTTTCAAAATTTATTTTGAGCTGACTTTGATGTAATAAATTGTAAAATAAAATAATTTTAAGTTTGGTTGGCCCTTTGCGCTAAATTTTTGGAACCTTCTCGGGCGGTGGAAATTACCTATATAAAGAAGGCCCGTAGTGTTGTCTTAGGTAGTTCTGGGTAGTAGATCTAGGTAATAATTTGAGGCTTTGTCCTATAGAATATTGTAAGGGAATGCCCATGTGGCTTTGCATATTGTAATTCTGAAAGTTTGTAATTCCACATTTGTGGAGATAATAAGAAGCCAATTTTCTGTTCTTGCATATTGTTGTTGTTTCTCTATTTCTGTTATGTGTTTGTGGTATTAAGGGGAACACCCTTCATCATATGTTTACTCCTCAGTCATACTTATAATTGATTCTCCTTTGCACCTATCAAAATGTTAAAAGAAAGTCACTTTGACATTAGATTTTTGGGGGATCAAATGAATTCATTTGACAAACCCAAATGTAGGATGATAGTAATTAGAGAGAGCTTTCCAATGATTATGATTTCTATATATATTGACTTTATTATGATTTTTAAAATATTTTTACTAAACATAGGTTGTTTCACCATTTAGCATCTTCTATGTTTGATGCATGTGAGTTGAACTATCACTCTTTTATCAATGTTTGACAATTTTCATCAATGCATCTGAGATGGACTATCATGCGACTCTTTTATAAGGTATAGTTAGTTCCATAAAATCTTGGAGTTTCCTCCTTGTAGAATGTCATCTTGGATAACTAGGTGGTCCCATAATAGTGTGTCCCACTTTTCCAAACATGTTGATTTTGACTAAAATTGCATATTTTTAAGGAAACGTGATGATTCAATCCTTGAGAGGTCCCATTTGAATGATTAAATTGAATGTGTTTAGATAAAAGCCTCTTAGATAAAACTCTCTTTGGTATAATCTCTTTACTCCTCAGTCATACTTGTAATTGATTCTCCTTTGCACCCATCAAAATGTTGAAAAAAATTCACTTTGACATTAGATTTTTAGGGGATGAAATAAATTCATTTGACAAACCCAAATGTAGGATAATAGTATTAAGAGAAATATTTCCAACGATTATGATTTTTATGTATATTGAGTTTATTATGACTTTGTTATTTTAGTTTTAAACTAAACATAGGTTGTCTGACCATTTAACAACTTCTCTATTTGATGCATCTTTACAAATATTAAATTAGGAAAAAGATTATGAAAAATATCTAGGAATTAGGTATTTATATTATCTTTGTAATAAAAAAATAAAATAATGACTTTCAATCTATACATATCAAGTTAGAGTGCACAAAATGAACATATATCCAAATTACAGTAATGTCACTTCATCACTCAATACACTATAAAATATTTAACCAAATTGAATGAAACCAATTGGATGCCCTATATATTAGTATTACAAATCTAATTTCGAAAGAATTATGTTTTTATTAATTTTAGAAAAAAACCATTATTCTTGAAAAATTGAATGTCACTCATTAAAAATGCTATTTATTTATACAAACTACTTTTGAAGGGAAACAAAAGATTGATAAAATTTACTATATATATTTATATATATGTATGTATGTATGTATGTATGTATGTATCATCTTAAAATGGAAGCACATCCATGATAAGAGCATTTAGCCCTCCAAGTAAGTGGTTTGGGGTCATGTCAAGCACTGTGAATTGGTCTTTTCCTGAATCTGGCTGTTTCCCACCCGTTATGCTTCTCTCTCCCTATTTATAGCCTCTTTCTAACAACTTTCTCTAAGAATCTAAAGATTTTTACTTTTTGGGTCAAGGATGACCTGATGGGTCAAGTTTGACCTTGACCCTGACCTAGGTCCAATTTGATCTCAACCCTGACCTAGTGTAGAGTCTACCTTGACCCTGACCCTAGGTCCAAATTTCAAATTCTGGGAGTTTCAGGATGTCGGGCTTCTGAAAGTTTTATTTTCCCGCTTTCAGGTCAGTTGTTTCGGGTTTTGTAATGGTAAACTCTTAAATTGAATTTAATCTAGGTCCATTTCTAGGGGTTAAGGTTAATTGGGATTTAATTCTCCAATGTCAGCCTTATCTAGAAGTTTGTGCCCTAGATCACTATAAAAGGAAGCCTTCCTCTCTCATTTTCTCCATCCATCAATCAATATTTCATGAGCATTCATCAAGTTTTGGCATCAAGTTTTGAGATCAAGTCTTCTCTCAAGAAATCATCCATTCAAGAATTCAAGTTCTCCATTGAAGATCAAGGATTCAAGCAATCAAGCCTTTGAAGGGATTTGGTTCAAGCATTCAAGATTCATCATTCAAACTCTAGATTTATCCATCATTGTGGTGTGATCTTCCTTCAAGATCCTTTTGTTCATCTTCAAGATCTATTCATTCTTCCCTCAAGGTGGATTCCAAGAGTACAATCATGGAGGTTTTGATTTATATTTGTTAATGTTATGTTCAAGCTTTCATATCAACATACTTGTTTACATTTCAAATACAATTGCATATCTATTGAGTATCATAACTTCATTGTTAGATCTATTTCTACTACTTGCTACTATTCTCTATTTCAATTTCATTATTAAGGTTGATTCCAAACTGGGGTTTGACTAAGGAAAGCCCCTCATCCAAAAAAAAAAATCATTTTTCTTCTAGGTATAGGTACAGGACAATGAATTGAAGTCCAGATCTGGATACCCTTTTCAGCGAACTTCTAGGATCCGTGAACAAAATTTATGTCAAAGATGTTTCAGGTCAGGGACGACCTTCAGTGAGTGGTACAATTGTGCCCCTAAGTAAGATTGTGCCCAACTATTTGGGTCAAAGTGGACCTGACCTTCAGAAGATAAATTTTTTCTAGGTTTTCTCTATCTCAACATTTCCAATCTGGAGCAGGTTGTAGAATCTCCCGAAACTGTATACAGACATCATAAAATAGTGATTTATGCATTATCATCTTTTCAAGATAAGTATTCCTATTTTATTTAATTTATATCTCCACAACATTTTACATCACATATATTTCACACCCTATCTATTCACATTCATCCCCTATCCATATTCTACCCCATCCATAATGGTGAATCCATTTCGCCATTATTCATTTTGGTGAACCCGACAAACTTACCCCTTAGATTTTGTGGATTTAGATGCCCTATCATATTAGTTCTTTTCTTTTCTTGCATTAAGATTAGATTTATTTTATGCTCTTAAAATTCAAAAATACAAAAAAAAAATCTATATATTCAAAAAAAAATAAAAAATCCAAGAATTTCTTGCATTTTATTTACTATGAAGATTGTTAAGATCTTTTGGTGTGTAGTTATGTTCTTTATTACTCTTCTTTTAGCATCTCTTTACCATACCTATGATGTTTATGAGAGCATCATTCAGTTCATTATGTTGACGACCCTTCATTTTGCACTTGCCTATGCTTTTATGAAATTGACTGATACTAGTCTTCCTACTTTCAAAATATTCATTAAAGATTTATGTGGTAGCCTTATTACTCTTTTGGATTATGTGAAGAATTGGGTAGATGATACACCATCTCCTAATCATCCTAATCCTAATACCATCATTCCTAATTTTATTTCTAATCTTCCTATTCCTAATCCGATGCTTAAATCTCCATCTGCTATCCCAAGATCTTTCTGTACTTATGATGGGATTCAAGCTATAGTTCAGGATGCACATGTGCAAGATTTATTTGATTTACCTTCTCCTTTAATTCATGATGATATCAAAGGAGAGGGTAAATAAACTTCTTAAAAACCTATTATCCCACCTTATAGAAATTTTACTCATGATCATGATAAACAATCACCTCCTGTAGAAGCTTTACATAATATATACACTACATGATTCAATATGATAAGTAAATGAGGTTATAAAGGTTTAGGGATAGGAGTTAATGAACATGGTATCAAGTATCCAGTTCATATACCCCCTAAATAGGATGTGCATGGCATTGGTTATTCACAATCTCAAACCAAGGTAGGTGATGTTGATCATAGTCCTCCTCTTCATGTTCTTCTCCCTACACCTACCGTAGATAACACTGATATTTGTCAAGATGTAGCTAAGAGGGTGTTTGTTCAATTAATGAATTCCAAGAAAGAAATCTTTAAACCTATGCCAAAAGATGCTTTAACCAAGTATAAATGTCCTTTTCATTATAGAAATATGCACTTACTTGTTGATTGTAATGATTTCAAGTTATATGTTAGAGATAGAGCTGCTTTAGGAATTATATCTCACTCTCATGCAGTTTTACTATTCCTTCATAATTTTGATATAGTGGATACCCCTCATTCTGATATAATATAGATTTATTCTCCTCTTGTGTCTGGACTGGGGGATAAGAGGTGTATTTTCATCCAATCTCCTAGGATCCATTAGTCTTTTAGCATATATTGTGTCTTAAGCTTAATTGGTATTCTTTCTTTTTCCTCTCTCTATGGTTTTGTATTATGTTTATAATCATCCATAGATTCTATATTCAAGATAGATTTTCTAAGGTATCCTTTTCTTATCACCCCTGGGGGGCAAGGTTCTTCTTTCTTTCTCTTTGTCTAGGGATCTTCTTTCCTTAGCTTAGTGTCATTTGTTTATTTGGCAACATTATTTCATTATACTGACTGATGTTTTATCTATGGCTACCCTCTTATATGAGAGGTTGTTGTCTTAGGTCATCACCTCTTCTCTATTTTGAAAATCATGTTCAATCTAAAATCTTACCCTTTCTTTTGTGTTAGAGTTGTTTCTCTCATTTCAAAGATTCCTCTCTCTTCATTGAAGGGGGTTAGATGATTGAATCTTTGTTTCTTTTTGAAAGATGATATTTTATCTAAAAGAACTCCTCTATGGTGGGGGTCTTCTTGATAAGATCTCTTTATTTGAGGATCCTTTTTCCATAAGTGACATATCATTTTCACAATTATCTATGCTCTTGGATGTAGGGGTCCATACCCTTCGCTAAGAATGTAGTGTACATTGTTGTTAAACAAGATATCTCCTTACATTGTGAAGTAGGTATCCTCTTCCTCTTCCTTATCATGTCTAGTAGACTACCACGATAAGGAGGGTGGCATATATAGGGTCTCCCTTGTACTATAGTTTTTTATTTATATGCTAAATCCTCTGAAGGTAACACACATAAGTTGCTAAATCCTAAAGAGACACACATTTTTCAATTTTTAATATGCTAAATCTTCTGAAGGTAATACACATAAGTTGCTAAATCCTGAAGGGACATGCATTTTTTAGTTTTCAATATGATAAATCCTCTGAAGGTAACACACATAAGTTGCTAAATCCTGAAGAGACAAGCATTTTTCAATTTTCAAGTATGCTAAATCTTCCGAAAGTAACACACATAAGTTGCTAAATCTTGAGGAGACACACATTTCATATTCATAGTGATACAAGAAGGTGGATCTATGGGTATTCCAAAAGCCACCAGAAGACACATTATAGTTTCAAAGCATAGTTTATGGGTGAACTATCAGGTTTGGCCACCTGTTTGGCTCTCCCCCCTTGGTGATTCACAGTAAGGTTGGCATCTTACTGGGTGAGGTAATCACTTCCTCTTCTCTCTCTTTTTTCTTTCATGCTAGTAGGAATGGATCATAAAGCTATGTTATTTATAGTGTTTCTCTTGTCTTTCTTATATAATCATCTATGCTTTTATGATAGCTTTCCGAATATGATATTAGTATAGGAAGCATTTCTTAGCAAGGTTTCCTCTACTAGTTAATTTGGGTTTGTACTAACCCCTCTTTTTATGTTTTTGCACCCTCGCGCGTGTGTGAGAGTTAAAATCCTTAGCTTGGGGGCTTTTGTCCTTAAGCTAAGTGTTATTTTATCTCATCATGAATCCACTTAGCTCTCTTCTTTCTTTTCCTTTACCAGAAGTTTGCATTGAATCCATACTCTTGCTAAAGTGGGGGCTTAATGTATCATCTTAAAATGGAAGCACTTCCATGATAAGAGCATTTATCCCTCCAAGTAAGTGGTTTGGGGTCATGTCCAGTGCCGTGATTTGGTCTTTGCATGAATCTATCTATTTCCCCCCCATTCTGCTTCTCTCTCCCTATTTTGAGCCTCTTTCTAACAACTTTCTCTGAGAATCTGAAGATTTTGACTTTCTAGGTCAAGGATGACCTGATGGGTCAAGGTCAACCTCAACTGTGACCTAGGTCAAAGTCAACCTTGACCTTGACCTAGGGAAGAGTCAACCTTGACCCTAACCCCAAGTCCAAATTTCAAATTCTGGGAGTTTCGACATGTCGGGCTTTGGAAAGTTTTATTTTCCCGCCTTCGGGTCAGTTGTTTCGGGTTTCAGAATGGTAAACTCTTAAATTGCATTTAATTTATGAAGGGTGCTCCCTTTAACACCACAAACACATTACAGAAATAAAGAACAACAACAATTTGTAAGAACATAAAATGGGCTTCTTATTATCTTCACAAATGTAGAATTACAAATTTTTAGAATTACAATATGCAAACTACATGGGCATTCCCCTTACAATATTATGTAGGAAAAAGCCTCGAATCATTACCCAGATCTACCCAGAACTGCTCTGAATTTCCTAAGACAACACTACGGGCCTTCCTTATATAGACAATTTCCACCGCCCAAGAAAGTTCCAGAAATTTAGCCTTTTAGGTAGACTAAACATGGAATTATTTTATTTTTACAATTATTACAATAGGGTCAGCTCAAAGGAAATACAAAATATGTTTTTAGGTGACCCAACTTCCAGAGGCCATAAATTTTTAACCATAGCTCTATTTTTCTATTGTAACCAATTTTTGGAAATGCTATGATGAGATCTACAGTGCCTAACATGCGCAAGCGCTAGTCAGCCGGGAGTCAATCGGGATCTGAAGCCTCTAAGGCCTTCAAAATTGAGCTCAAAGATTTCATACTCAAAAACCTCAATAACTTCACCAATACTGATGATGTGGTAATGAAACTCAATTGGTAGGCTGAAATGACCGAGATGAACCTCCACATGTGAAATCAGAACATTCTAAGATCGTATGACCAACTTACTAAAAATAGCAAGTTTCCATAAATAGCAGCTCTGCACAAGATAGCCCTTATTGAAAAGAAAATAGAAATATTTTTCGGTGATGCAAGATTTCCCTTACACCAAAGATGCTACTGCATCAGATACCTAACATAATTTGAGAAGTGATCCCATCATGTCTCAGGTGTGAAGAGGAAAACCAAGATGGTTAAGCTCCTCCCGTGTCAGCCATGATGAATCTTCAACAGGTTGTCCTTTCCACTTGACCAGATATTCTTCATATGTCATGTTCTATGTGCTTCTACCAACACAACTATCCAGTATATCCTCAATCTCTTTGGTATCTGAATTAGTTGCTAGAATACTCTACTATGCTACTATGATGCCATCTTCAACACCTCCCTCATGATACTCTGGAAAATCTAAAATGTTAAACATTGGTGAAATATTTAGCTCAGTAGGAAACTCTACCTCATATGTATTTCCTGAATCATGCTTCTTCAATATCTTACATGGCCCAAACTTCTTCATTTTCAGCTTGTTGTATGTACCAACTAGAAATCGCTCCTTTTGCAAATGAACCATGACTTCATCTTTAACCTGAAATTCCTTATGCGTCCTTTTCTCATCTTCTTTAGCCTTATACTGTGCATTCATCTTGGTAATATGATTCCACACCTCCTCATGGATGTTCTTCAAGTGTTCTACAAAACCTTTAGCTTCAGCACTACTTATTTTTCCTTTATCTATCTTCCTGAATTTAGATGCATTTCTGAGACTATTTCCATATACAATTTGTGGATGATGTGATGAACTAAGCTTCAAATCTATCTTCAACTCTTCACTTTCAGCTAGTGTCATTTTGTGTGCTACCTTATTTGGAAAACTGATCAAATCTATCTGATGACTGATTTTCCTTACCAGTGGTAACCCATCAGGTACATTATCAGATACAATATCTTGAAACTTATTCAATAATTCTGCAACTTCTACAAGTACATCTTCTACTTTCTCTTTTCTAGCCTTTGTAATTAAGGTAAAACACATGTGCTCATGCCACTTACCATCTAAGAAATTTTCTCTATCAACAAAAGTTATTCTTGCATTACCACATACCTTTTCTTTAGTCTCCTTCAATGGCTTTAGCTTATGTCGCACTCCATCCTTTGTCAAGGAATAGGTATTCACACGACCATCATGTATAGCACATCTATCAAACTACCATGGCCTACCCAATAACATATGACATGCATCCATAGGTATGATATCATATAGTACCTCATCATGGTACCCACCAATCTTGAACTTTACTAGGCACTGTTCACTGACCATGACATTGTGGTCATCCTGCACCCAGGCAACCCGATATGGATGTGGATGTTTCTGCCTCTTGAGCTTCAACTTTATCACCATCTCTTCTGACACCAAATTATCAATACTTCCACTATCAATAATCAAATCACAACACTTACTCTCAGATTTTCACTCAGTACGAAACAGACTCCTTTGCTCAAGTTCATGCTCACCACTCAACATGACTCTTATGTTAATCAACGTTTCTCCTCTTTCAACATCTTCAGAATTTGATGATCTGACATCTTCATCTACATGTGCAACTCTGGCCTGGCCATCATTTCTCATGTCTATTCTTCCTTGGCACTAAGGACATTCAAATGCCCTATGACCTTCTTCTCCACAGTGAAAACATGTTCCATGGAAGCCTCCTCTTCCTGATCCTTGTCTTCTTCCTGTTCCTCTCTGATCTCTATTATTCTGATCATGGAAATAATTGGAATTATCTCCTCTCTGATTTTGGCTATTACTAGCCTCATCTTGCATTTTTTAGATCTTCATTTTGATCTCCATATGATCATCCATCATATCTTCTATCACGACCTCTTCCGCTTTGTCTGCTCTCAAACTTCTTGTTCAACTTTTCCTCTACTTTTAGGGTAAACTGGTATGCCCCTTCAATATTGTTCATTCAAACCAAATTTAATTCTTCCTAAATGCTCGGCCTTAACCCATTAAGGTAGTGGGAAACTTTCTCCCTTTCAGATTCTATATGGCCTGCTCTGATGAGGATTCGATAGAACTCCTCTATATACTTCTGAACAGATCTTCCTGCTTGCTTCAAACTTTGTATCTTCTTCAGTAGGTCAAGCTCATAATCAACAGGAATGGACTGTCATTTCAATTTATCCACCATCTGATCCCATATTGCGATTTTATCCTTTCCTCTTCAGTTTCACTCCAATTGAATCTCCTGCCACCAGATCTTCACATGGCCCTTCAATTTGGCCTTCACAAACTTGGCTCGATCAGGATCCTTGATATCTTCATACTCAAAATATTTTTCACATTCATTGATCTAGTTGATCAATTCCTCTGGCTTAAGATTTCCAAAAAATGTCAGAACCTCAATCTTAGGTTTCTTCCCGATCTTCGAAATGGCTCAGAAAATTCTTTCTTCTTCTTGATTCAAAACTTTGCCTTTTTCTTGATTAGAATTTCCTTCTCCCTTGGCTTCATCTTGGCTTTCATCTCAAACATTAAGATTCATTCCTCTACAAATCTCCTCTTGCAATGCTCTCACTTGTCTCTAGAGCTCTCTAACCTCAGGTGTCACAACACCAGCTCTTCCACAACGTTCCCTTCATGGAGACATTTTCATGCGTATAACTGAAACCCTAACCACGGTTCTGGTGCAAACTATCTCACAGTCGGTGATCTGTTCACACAAAATCCTAACCCACAGTCTTGGTGCAAATTGCCTCACAGTCGGTGATCTATTTATACACTCAGGAACTCCTACTCTGATACCACTTGATGAAGGGTGCTCCCCTTAACACCACAAACACATTACAGAAACAGAGAACAACAACAATTTGCAAGAATAGAAAATGGGCTTCTTATTATCTCCACAAATATTGAATTATAAATTTTCAGAATTACAATATGCAAAGCCACATGGGTACTTCCCTTACAATATTTTGTAGGAAAAAGCCTCAAATCATTACCCAGATCTACCTAGAACTGCTCTGAACTGCCTAAGACAACACTACAGGCCTTCCTTATATAGGCAATTTCCACCACCCAAGAAGGTTCTAGAAATTTAGCCTTTTAGGCCGACTAAACATGAAATTATTTTATTTTTACAATTATTACAATAGGATCGGTTAAAAGAAAATACAAAATATATTTTTAGGTCACCCAACTTCCGGAGGCCATAACTTTTTAACCGTAGCTCTGATTTTCTATTGTAACCACTTTTTGAAAATGCTATGATGAGATCTACAATGTCTGAGACATGCAAGCGCTAGGCAACCAAGGATCGATCGTGATCCAGAGCTTCTAAGGCCTTCAAAATTGAGCTCAAAGATTTCACACCCAAAAACCTCAATAACTTCACCAATACTGATAATGTGGCAATGAAACTCAACTGGTAGGCTGAAATGACCGAGATGAACATCCACATGTGAAATCAGAACATTCTGAGATTGTATGACCAACTTACTAAAAATAGCAAGTTTCCATAAATAGGAGCTCTACACAAGATAGCCCTTATTGAAAAGCAAAAAAAAATATTTTTGGGTGATGCAAGATTAACCTTACACCCAAGATGCTCCTACATCATTAATCTAGGTCCATTTCTAAGGGTTAAGGTTAATTGGGGTTTAATTCTCCAATGTCGACCTTCTCTAGAAGTTTTTGCCTTAGATCACTATAAAAGGAAGCCTTCATTTTTCATTTTCTCCATCCATCAATCAATATTTCATGAGCATTAATCAAGTTTTGGCATCAAGTTTTAAGATCAAGTCTTCTCTCAAGCAATTATCTATTAAAGTATTCAAGTTCTCCATTGAAGATCAAGGATTCAAGCATTCAAGCCTTTGAAGAGATTTGGTTCAAGCATTCAAGATTCATCATTCAAACCCTAGATCTATCCATCATCATGGTGTGATCTTCCTTCAAGATCCTTTAGTTCATTGTCAAAATCTATGCATTCTTCCCTCAAGGTGGATTCCAAGCATACAATTATGGAGGTTTTGATTTACATTTGTTAATGTTATGTTCAAGCTTTCATATCAACATACTTGTTTACATTTCAAATACAATTGCATATATATTGAGTATCATAGCTTCGTTGTTAGATCTATTTCTACTACTTGCTAGCATTCTCTTTTTCAATTTCATTATTAAGGTTGAGGATATATGCACAAAGATGGGGAACCAAAAAGGTGCCACTTTGCCTTTTGGTCCCCCATAAAGCCATAGTGCATATGCACTAAAGGGCATGTGCCCTATAGGGCACATGCCCTATGGGTTGGGTTGCCCAAGCCTAAGGCTTGGGCAATGCAAAGCATACTGTGTGAAACCTATATGGTGCACTCAGTTTCTCGATTGCTGGAGGCAATTGAGGTTCATTTTCTTCATTTATTTCTTCATTCATTTTTTCATGATGAGATAGAGGGTTTGGTGGAGGGTTTGGTTGAGGGAGATTATTTCTTTGTGGCAATTAAAAAAACTAGATTTTAAAATCTTCATTTCACACAAATTTAAACAAAAACAAATTCAACAAAATAAATTGCTACAAAACTGAAATTTTAAAACAAATAAGAGGCATGGGCTATAAAAAGACTTACGCTTTGAAAAAAATGTGTTTATAGTTTTCTACAGGTTGGAAAGCTTATTTTGCTTTCCTCAAACCCCTGTTTGCAGCTAACAAGTGCTTCCCAAGCACACACACAATCTTGGTTAGCCTTGTAATCCAATTTTTTCATTGATTCGTCCATCAAATGACTCCACGACGTTGTCAAGTTTGATTTGGAAGAAGAGGTAACTCTTTTTACAGCCCATGCCTCTTATTTGTTTTAAAATTTTAGTTTTGTAGCAATTTATTTTGTTGAAATTTGTTTTTGTTTAAATTTGTGTGAAATAAAGATTTTAAAATCTAATTTTTTTAATTGCCAGGAAGAAATAATCTCCCTCAACCAAACCCTCCACCAAACTCTCTACCTCCTCGTTAAGAAAATGAATGAAGAAAAAAATGAAGAAAATGAACCTCAATTGCCTTCACCAATCGAGAAACCTCCTCTTGGAACACAAGAAAATTTGATGAACCAAATTGAAAGAGGGAAAAAAGAATCAGAATCTTTAATCACAAGGTTAAAAGATTCTAGTGGTACAAATCCTAGAAGGGAAAGACTTGCAAAATCATTGGAAGCAATCTTGACCCATGTAAGCTCGGTTAGTGGGGAAATTAATTTATAGTAGGATGAAAGAGAAGAACAAAAATAATATTATGCAAATAAATTATCTTATGCGGACATAAAAAAGAAAAAAATCACAAAAGATGACATTTGCAAGCTATTTAAAAAAACCAGGGGACACAAATACTCTTAGAACTACAACAAGGAGGTTCCCAATTCATTGGTGCTTAAATGAAGACATTAAAAATAATTTTTGGGAGAGATGGTGGATGGTCTTTGATTCACCTCCTTGTAACAATCATGAGGTTCCAATATATTTCTTGAGAAAACTCTATTGTGAGTTTTTACTCAAGGAGGTGCCAAATTGTTTTGACTATCTAGATTCTCAAGGTAGAGGAGGGGGGTCATCATTTGATCGAGTGGGAGAACATCGTGACCCTAATGCACCTAGGGTTCCTATTGGTGAGCCACAGGTGGATCATGTTACTATTATTTCCATTGCAAAGGAACATGTAGAGGCGGACACACTAGGCACAATTAGTGCTCTGACACAAACTCTCATTCAATGTGCCACTCCTTTAGTTGAGGGTGACCATGGTCAATCCTCAAGGGGGCATATTTGTCAATCATGTGGATCCTTGTGCACATTTGGTACTGGCGAGAGAGAGGAAGAGGATCCTGGAATGATGATTGATAATTTTCTAAATATGACATTTGGCATTGACACACAGGTAAATATTTCCAAGTTCATTAAATTTCTTTGATCATATTTCATTTATAAAAGAATAACTAATTAATTTAGTATCTATTGATTATGATGAAAATTTAGGGCAAGAGTGTCAGTGGCGGTTGTGGTGGAAGTGGTAGTGCCAATGATCATCATATCCCCTTCTACACATCATCGTTAATTCCACAAGTATGTATCGAATAAAACATTTTGATTAATATATTTGATTATTATGTAATTATATGAATAATTATATCATAACTTATTGTGCATGTGCATTAGACGCTCACTGGTGGACCATCGACATTCACAACAGATAGTGAAGGGCATCGTGCCACTTTCCATGAGGTATCTTTATTTGCATGTTAATTTGATTTACTTGATTATATTTAATTAATAAATGAATGAATAACTAAATTACTAGACAAATTATGATCAAAATCTAGAGGCACGATGATCACATTCTTTCTCCTGGCTTTGTGACGTCACCATTGAGTCCACAGGTATATATGTAATAATGCGTTATGATTAACATGTCAGGAGTATGTTCTTATATGAATGGTTATCTTATAATTTTCCATGTACATGTGCACTAGTTGAATGTTGGAGCTTCGACATTGACACTGCACACCAGATGACGCGGTGGAACCTTCACAGAGGTATCATTTACTCATTAGTAGGGTTGTACAAAAATAAAATGTAATATTGATAACCACATAATACTTTTTTTGTTTCATTTTCAGTTATTGACATTACAGAGTCCTCCTTCTATCTATGGTACTTTGGATCGTGGAGTAGTTGTAGCAGTAGCTAGTTTTAAAACACCGACTAAGGTATGAAAGAGATCACTTAATTTTAATTATTATTTTAATAGTTTGTATTGAATTTTATAATGATATTCATGTATGTATTTTAATTATTATTTTGATCATTGTTGTAGGGACTTATTACTCCATATTGCCAGCATGCGCCTTCGGTGGATGAACATAGTGACTATTTGCTAGCGGTAAGTGAATATTCAATTTTATGTCATTGTATAATTCAATTTTGATGTATATTAGTTATTGATGCTTAAATTTTTTTTATCAGCTCGAGTTACAAAAGAGTCTACACAGGAGGACAAGTGAGAGCACTTGAAAGACTACAACATCCACTTCATCTCCATTGACACGATGATCGAAGACAACTTAGTATTTATTTTCTTCCCCTAGCGGGAAAGGACTAGATTAGGGATATGGATTGTATGCCTATATGGCATTAGTGGACATTTTTTTGTATATTGTATAAGTGATATGTTGTACATCAATTTGGCTTTGAGGAAGCTAGTTTAACTATATTGAATATATTCAATTTATGACATTATTGGACATATATATTTGGCTTCATGCCCTACAAATATATATATTTTATGTTTTATGTATGCAATTCATGTGTTTAGTGTATTGATGTATACTAATTTATGTTTATGTGAATGTCTTATGCTTTTTAAATTTCCCATGCCTTATAGTTATGCTTGTATGTTTATTGATGTATATTGTTACTATCACCCTAAGGAGACTAACATTCCTTATTATTGTAAACTTCAACAACATTCACTATCACCCTAAGGAGACTAACTCAGCTCGAGGATTCTACAAACAACTTGGAATCCAGTCAAGGAATTAACCTCACTCAAGGATCTAGTTGAGTTCTTTGACTTTGTAAGTCACTCCCACAACCATACTACTCAAATTCACTTCCTTGTTTCCTTGTTCCAATGCCTTCCAACATCAACTATATCCTAGGCCACCTAGTGCACCTAGTGCCTCCACCACACCAAAACTCAAACCAGACTTCGCATGCTGATCCTAACACCTTAGATCATCTCAAAATTCTATATTTTCTATGTTAAAACTTCTCATTCAATCCAATCAACTCATCTTTCACCCTTCCTCTTTTATAGCCCTTCTACACCTGCCTAGTAGTCCTTCCAACACTGAAATCAGAAATTTAATCTCAAACTCCCCAAACAACCTAGAATTTTTTTTACATTTTCTAGTACCCTTTTTAGAGTTACTAAATTGATATCAATCTAAAAATTTAACTCTTTGACTGGTTAAGACTTCCGTCACCTCGTAACCCTTCAACTAGGCCTAATTAGCCTCACCTAACAAAGAAACTCCTAGAACCACTCACTTCCAGGACTCCAAAACCACAAATAGTCTTGATAAAGGATAAAACACAACCAATTTTCAACTTATTTTTCCCATACTCACCCATCTACACTCCCATTCAATAAACCCTCACTATTTGGGCTAGAAACCAAGGGTTTTGTAGAAAATCCCTTTCCCTGCAACACCCAACCTCAACACCAATCCCAACACCTTCTAATAAATCCCAAAGGACCTTCCCATCCATCATCTACCCTCTCCAATCATCGGGTCACTTCCAGTGATGAATGGTGCTTACCTTCAACTCCTTACACTGTGATTTCACCAACTCGAGAGATTGTCCCTTCTCACCTTCTATTGAACTTCCCTGTATTCAAAGATAGATGTAATACATACAATACATGAATGAAAATCTCCCACCAAACCACATTTAACAAAGAGGTGGGAGTGCCTTACATATTATGGAGGATTCAAACCTTTGACTTGCTGACTGTGCTACAAATGCTAGTTACTGTCCTCAATAACAATCAATTCCTTGACTGTAATAATAAAAAAAGTAATGAAATGAATGTAGAAATGTATAAATATAATATAAGGTAATATTTCTATGTCAAAACCTATCCAAGATCATGTGGAATCAAAAATTTATATTCATCAACATGTTCCCTATTCCACGGGAGCGTAACAATATAAAACATGACCTCGAACATGTGAGGTAGGATATGGCAAGGTTGTCACCTATTGACCCCAATACTAGGCCTATTTTGATCTATGAGTACCCTAATGTTTTCAAGAGTTCTTTTATTAATAAGACTACTAGGGTAGATGTGGATGTGCAACCTTATGCTTTTACTACTAAGTCTTTGTTTGTTGGGCATACTGATTGTAAGTACTTGAGGTATCAGGTTATTGATACTTGTGGTATTTTGGACCACCCATTGGAAGAAAAGAATGCCATCAAGATGTTTAGTATTACATGATCCAAATAACATTCCATGATCCAAATACATGATCAAATTTCAAAGTGGACCACAAGCCCTTTTGCATTTAAATACATATTTGCACTCATCCTACTACTCGCATTGGAGTGGTCAGCGGCATTCAAAAAACTATGTGTGCCAAAAAAGGTTGTAAGTAGCATTTACTTGGCTATTCAAAGGTTTTGGAACAGATGGTTCAATGCTATAACCAAAGGTTGGAAAGATACACAATGTTGGCCATTTGAATTGAGGAACATTGTGAGATATGACATTGACAGAGAATGTGTTGCCAAATTTAAATGAACTTGAATCTTTGAAAAATGAGATAGGCTATTGTATGCCTCAGCAACATGGTCTTGTAGCACCTAACAGATTGATGCTACCTCACACAAGCTCTGAGACATGACCTTGCAAGGATTGTTGATTTCGCACTCAAGGGACCTTGAGGGACACTTCAGACCGGATTCACCGATGGTGTTTGAACGACTGTGTGTGATGAAAGAGGTTGCTAGTAGCATTTACCCATCCATTTAGAGCTATTAGAATAGACAAATTGATGCTACGACCGATGGTTGGAAAGATACACAACATTGGTTGTTTGAACTAAGGAACACTATGAGTTCTAACATCGATCGAGAATGTGTTGCAAAATTTAAATGAACTTGAATCTCTGAAAACTGAGATAGGTTATTTTAGACCTTGGCAACATGATCCAGTAGCACCTAGCAGATTGATGCTACCTCACATGAGCTCTGAAATATGACCCCGCAAAGATTGATGATTTCATGCTTAAGTGACCTTTAGGGACACTTCGGCCCGGAGTCATCGGCGGGGATCAAACAACTGTGCGTGGTGAATGAGGTTTCCACTAAAGTTTACCCAACCATTCAGAGCTATTGGAATAGATGGTTTGATGCTGCGACTGATGGTTGAAAGGATATGCAACATTGGCCGTTTGAACTAAGGAACACTGAGTTCTGACATTGATTAAAAATGCGTTACCAAATTTAAATGAACTTGAATCTCTAAAAATTGAGATAGGCTATTGTAGGCCTTAGCAACACAGTCCTGTAGTACCTAATAGATCCATCCTACCTCACACGAGCTCTGAGTTATGACCCCACAAAGATCACCAATTTCATGCTTAAGGGACCTTGAGGGACACTTCAGCCCAAAGTCATCAGTGGCATTCAAATGACTATATGTGGTGAACGAGGTTGCTAGTAGCATTTACCCAGCCATTCAGAGCTGTTGGAACAGACAGTTCAATACTACTACCAACAGTTGGAAAGATAAACAATGTTAGCTATTTGAACTGAGGAACACTGTGAGTTTTGACATCGAATGAGAGTGTGTTGCCAAATTTAAATGAACTTGAATCTCTAAAAATTGAGACATGCTATTGTACGCCCTGTATGTGGTTGAAGTGGACCTCTAATCCAACTACACATGCAACATAATCATTAGTCACACAATCAAATCATGAAAATGAGTATGGATTATTCAATTCAAAATTCATGGTGAAGTGACCTATTGCCTCCTAATTAATTGGGGTGTTTAATTGCTCTCAGATTGGAGAGCCAACAACCATAAGACTGAGTTAATATGGAGGATTTTCAAAAGATAGAATGATGAGCAAAATAAGACTAACCTAAGAATGAAGATACAAAATGTAAGCTAAGAATGAAATTTTAGATTTAATCTAAGAGCTTGGAAGTAAATATGAAATGCAAATTTAATCTAAATAACTTGAAATAAAGATGAGATTAAACTATGAGCAAATAAACAAATTAAACTAATGTGAGAATGCAATATTATACTAAAATGAGATTAAGCTAATTATGTAATTGAAAACTTGAAAATATGAAATGGTTGAGACTAAAAATGACTATAGTTCAGGTACTCTCAAAATTGCTATCTTTTGAATGAGGAAAAGAGGTTCATTTTATAGACAAACCTAGAAGAGGAATGAAGAGTTTCTTGATTTGAAATGGTTGACCCTTCATTCCCAATTGAGACAAAAAAGCATGAATTAATTAATTAAAAGAATGTTTATTGCCACATATGGGGACCTTTCAAATATCTTGAATTATTAATTCAAATAAGAGTGTCCATTCAAATAATCAAGCAATTTATTAATTTCTTTATGGGTATTTAGCTAAAGGGGGTAAATTTTAATTTAATTTAAAGCACTTAGGACTTTAGAATTAAATTAGTTTATCATAGGGATTAATTATCTAATAAAGTCAAAGAAATTAAAAATTAATTATAATGTGAGATTAATGCAAATTAGGGTTTTTGCAATTGACATCTAGTCAAATAAAGTTAGGTAGGAGAGTGAAAATTGCCTAGAAAAGTAGGACTTCGATGATGCAGAAATTTGAGGAATGCACCAAAATTGATTGAAATTGATAGGTGCCAATTTTGGGGTATTACATTTTCCCCTCTTTGAATCGATGTGCGAATAGCATGTTGATTCAAAGAATAGTCTGATATGACAGATGAATGAAGATTTCAGGACTCTCAGTTAGATTGCCAAGACACCGATCAGAAAGAAGCATTATTCTCTGAAGTCTAAGTTAGATTGCAAAGATGACGGTAAAAAAGAGAATCAAAATTAGGGTTAGATTGCCCCAATGCCAATTGATGAAGATTTTAGGACTATCTCAGAATCAGGGTTAGATTGCCCCAATATGAAAGTTAATCCTCCGAGACCTGTGTTAGATTGCCTAGATAACAGTCCACAAGAGATTTTGAGAGCCATCTCTAGAATGAAGCTTGACTCCAAGGAATTAGGGTTAGATTGCCCCAATACCTAAAATATTTCAAAAACCATCTCCAGAACAAAGCTTGGCCCTTGAGGATCTGAGTTAGATTTCTCAAATACCTAAGAGATAGATGATAATATAACAAGATGCGAGGCACCGAAATGCCCCCAACAATGAGAACTGATGGTTCAAATCATACTAATTCAAGAATTGATTCGACAAGATTCAATGATGCAATCATCCTACTCCTCAAGAGTGAAATTGAAAGATGACACATCAAAAGATGATTAACAACAAGAAGTTGCAGATAAAGATAAGATCAAAGATCCAAAAGAATTCAGAGTAGATTAAGGAAGCATCGAGAAGATGCAGAAGCAATTTGGAGCAATTCAAAGGTCCTGTTGACCAAGTTTGACCATGGTTGACTAGAGTTGACTTTGATGAAAAGAGAAAAGATCTTGAGAACATGATGAAAAGATGAGGATCTGGCAGGAAAATGACACCAGAAGGTTGACTACACAAGCATCCGATCCTAAAGGATCTCAGAATTTAAAACATGATTTCGAGCTATCTACAAATGTCAGATTTTGATTTCGATCCTGAAAAATTGTGCAATCATGATGAAACCAGGATGAAAGATGAGAACCTTTGATGAATAGAAGACAATCAAGAGAGCACCAAACATTGTCTCAATGCAAGCCTAAGCTAAACGCAACCCTAGGACTTGGTTGTTAGACTCACCAAGTTATCATCATAGAGCCTTTTAGCTATGGACATTTGCAAGATGTCATACAACCCTCACTGACATTACAATCATGAGAAATATGAATATGACATAAGTCTTAGATTTTTTAGAATGAGGTGTAAGCATTAAGGCACAAGAAGCCAGAATGACTTGAACACCTATATCTTTTGATTTAGCAAGTTAACATAAGCATTAGAGCATAGAGGCTAGAATGACCAAAATGTTTCTTGCATACAACCACACCAGACACACAAGAGTTCCTTCTTTTGCCAAAAATTGCTCGCAGTGACCCTTACATTCACTTAGCAGGATGAGCATTTACAATTTCATCAGTAGAAAAAAGAAGTCACTCAAACAAACAAGGAGAAGAACCAACCTCACCAAAGCATCCATATAAAAGGAGTCAAGGTACACATGGCCATCCAATACGAGATGGAGGCTCTTATAGATGGACACCCCTTGTAGATAGATTCTTTGGATCATTGGAACTAAACCAGCAAACAGAAAGAAAAGAAAAGATCAAAGCAAACAAACAAGCACTCAAAGAAAACAAAGCTTAGCATGCCTCAGAGAACCACAAATCTAGTTTTAGTTTTAGTTTAAGTTTTTGTTCAAACGGATTGGAGTCAAATCAGAAAAAAAATGTTTGAAGTCTCAATGGGATAGCGATGGTAGGCAGACATAGTGAGAACCACTGGTGACCGTCATGAGAGATGAAGTCTCAAGAAGATATCAAGGAGCTAAATGAAGTAGCAGTAGGTAGATGCAGTGAGAAATGATGGTGACTGATATGAGAGAGATCCTCAAGGTGAGAAATCTTAGAGATACTAGCGAAACATCAGTAGGAAGACGTAGTGAGAACCATTGGTGACTGATGTAAGGGAGAGATCCTGAAAGAGAGAGGTCAAACAAAAGCTAAGTATCAGTAAGCACACACAGTGGGAACCACTGGCGACTGATACACAAGAGATCCTGAAGGAGAGAAATCTCATAAGTAGCTAGGCATCAACAGGACGACGCAGTGAGAACCACTGGTGACTGATGCATGAAAGAGTCTCTAAAAGCGATAGGACAATTCCCCCTAGACCAAGTAGGTGCCCCCAAGTGTTACCAGTTCCAATTGATGAAGAGTCAAGAAAAATCTCAAAGAAATACTGAAGGCTAATGCATGAGCTAGCAAACCAAAGCGGGAAACATACTAAAGCAGGAAATAATGGAAGCAAACTAAAGCGGGAAATGCAAGGAAACTGAGAGCCAAGCGATGTTGAGATGAGATAGAGCTTCAGGGAACAAGAGGCGTCTATTTACCCATCTTTGCAGAGATTCTATTTTTTCTACCATGATGCCTATTTGCTATGTTTTCATCAATGGCACATTTTTCTTCTTTTTCAATTTTTTTTTTGTACTTTTCTCTTTTTTTTAATTTTTTTTAATATCTCATTTTTTTTGTATTTTTCATTTTTTCACGTTTTTTGTATTTTTTCAAATTTTCTATTTTTTTGAGTATTATCAAGGCACCTATTTACCAGGTTTTCACCAGGATAATAGATACATCAAAGTTCCTGTTTGCCAGGTTTTCACTAAGATGATCATTTTTTCAGAACATTTTGCAATTTTTAGGATTTTTAAGAATATACCATTTTTAGGATTTTTTCAGGATCAATAAGTATGTACATGAGCACATAGAGAATGTCTTAGCTGTAGAACTTCTTTAGATGAAGAGCGTTGATCAACTCTTTGAGTTGCTCTCCTTCAGTGGTGGAGAGTCGATATGCGCCAGACCCAAATGCTATAGTAACAATGTATGGACCAAGCTAGTTTGGTTCAAACTTCCCTTTCTAGACCCTTTGCTACTGATTCTTGGGGTTTTCTTTGAGGATGAGATCACCCACTTGGAATTCCCTTTGTCTAAATTTCTTATTGTAGGATTTTGACATACTATTTTGGTATGCTCGAAGATGATCGAACACCACCTTTCGACGTTCATCTAGCAACTCTAGCTCTTATAGCTGGGATATTCTAGTGTCTTCATTAGTGATGAGGCTCTTCAGAGAGACTCACAATGTAGGAATCTCAACCTCAATAGGCAATACTGCTTCTGCTCCATAAACCAAGGCAAAGGATGTCGGCCTTGTTGGTGTTTGAATGCTTGTTCTATAGGCCCATAATTTGGTACATAAGTCTATTAGGGTCTTATTTTTGAATTATTTCCCATTGTCAGTGATAATAGATGAGGGTAAACTATATCTATAGATGGTATGGCTTAGTATAAACATAGCCACAGACTTGCCATCAACTATAGTCAGAGGGACTGCCTTGACCCATTAGGTAAAGTAATCTGTAGTAGTGATTATGAATTTATGCCCTTTGGAAGAAGATGGGTGAATCTGTCCTACCCAGTCAAAGGCCCATTGCTAAAATGGCTAGAAACTGATAAAAGGAATAAGCTCTTTAGTAGGGGCATGGATCAGATTCCTATGATATTGGCACTGCTTGCAAGTCTTGGCATATTGAACAACTTCTTTCTCCATATATGGCCAGTAGTAACCAGCTCTAATAAGTTTACGAGCTAATGTTAGACCACTCAAATGAGACCCATAGATACCTTCATGTACCTCAACTAGCACACATTTGGAATCATTGGGTTCTAGACACCTAAGGAGGGTACCATATAGACCCCATCTATACAAGTCATTTGCTATGATGACATACCGTGAAGCATTACGAATGAGGTGACATTTCTCATTCTGTGTATAGGTGTCAGGAATGATTTGGTCACCGATGTAGGAATAGATATGGTGGTAGCAGGATGAGTCATGTCCAATGACTGAACAGATCATCCTAGATTCAGGAATGTCATAGGCTAGGTACCATAATGTCTCCACCAGGAATTCATGTCTGAAATCATTTTTTGGCATCTGTAACAAAGAGGCAAGAGTGGCCATAGCATCGGCTAACTTATTATCTACTCTTAGAATTTGCTAGAAGGAAATGTGTGCAAAATACAGCTTGAGATCATCCACCATTCTTTTGTAAGGTATTAGCTTGTCATCTTTTGTTTGATAGACATCATTAACTTGGTTTATGATTAACTGAGAGTCTCCAAAGACCTTGAGCTCATCCACACGCCATTCAATGGCTATCTTCATACCATTAATGAGAGCTTCATATTCAAATATGTTGTTTGTACAAGGAAACAACATCTTATAAGCCTTAGGCAATGAGTATCTTTGAGGTATTATAAATAGAATGCTTGGGCCTGATCCTTGCTAAGTGAATGATCCATCAAAGAACATGCTCCAAGACTGGTGTGTGAAAGGCATGATCGATTCATCTAGGAATTCAATTTTTAAAGGTTGGTGATATTTCAAAGGAGTCTCCTCCAACAAATAAATAATCACTTGTCCTTTAATAGCTTTTCTTTCCACATAGTCAATGTCAAATTCACTGAGTATCATGACCCATTTTGCTAATCTACCTATGAGGGCATCCTTACTCAGTAAGTACTTAAGCAGATCAATTTTTGCAATGAGCTTCATAGTGTGAGTGAGCATATAACACCGTAGCTTTTGTGAAGAAAACACTATAGCTAGACAAGGTTTTTCAATGACTAGATAATTCATCTAATAGGAAACCAATGTTCTGTTGATATAATAAATAGCTCTCTCTTTGTTGTTCTGATCCTCTTGAGCTAGGAGAGCACCCAAAGATGTGCTCATGGCTGAGATGTATAGTATAAGAAGCTTCCCATGAATAACAGGCATCAAAATAGGTGGATTAGAAAGATACTATTTTATTTGAGTGAGCCCCTTGTCACATTCTTCATTCCATTCATAGGTCACACCCTTATGCAGAGTTTTAGTGAATGGTTGTGATTTATCAACCAACTGTAAAATGAAGTGCTGAATAGATTGTAGCCTTCCCTGAAGTCCTCTCATATGACTTATATCCTTACGTGGGGGCATGTCCATAATAGTTTGCACTTTTTTGGGATCAACCTCTAATCTCTTACTTGAAATAATGTAACCCAAGAGTTTTCCAGAAGTGACACCGGATGCACATTTCTTTGGATTAAGTCCAAGACTAAATTGTTCCATGTGGTCAAGAATGGGACCCAAATCTTGAAGGTGAGTTCTTCACTGCATGCTTTTGGCTAAAGTATCATCCATTTAATCCTCCATTGTCTTATGCATCATATCATGGAAAATGGTAGTGACAACTCTTTGATATGTTGCTCCAGCATTCTTAAGTCCAAAAGGCATGACATTCCAGCAAAAGGTGCCCCAGGCACATGTGAAAGCAGTCTTTTCTTGATCCTCTGGCACATTTTTTATTTTATTATAGCCAAAGAAGCCATCCATTAGGGAATACATCTCATAACCTATTGTCATGTCCACTATCATGTTAATGTTTGATAGTGGGAAGTCATCTTTTGGACATGCCTTGTTTAGATCCTAGAAATTTTCACACACACGAATGGATTTATCATGTTTGGTGACTGGAAAAATGTTTGAAATCCATTCAGCATAATCAATTTCTCTTATGAAGCTAGGTTTAAGGAGCTTTTCTAGTTCATCTTTAACCAAAAGTGCCACATGAGGATGCATCTTTCGCAACTTTTGTTTGACAGGTTTGACACCTGGTGCAATTGATAGATGATGCATGATCAGATTGGGATCTAACCCCGGCATATCAGAGTATGTCCATGAAAAATTTATTTTCTTGCTTTGAAAGAAGCTAGTGAACTCTTCCTTTTCTTGTGTAGACAATGACTGTGCTAGATGTATAATTTGCGGAGCAGCCTCTGTGCCCAAATTCACTGGCTGTGTCGGTTCAATCAAAACTGATGATCTCTCTTGAAAATGGCATAGGAGCATATCAAGTATCTCATCCTTGGGCACCTTAGAGAGGTTTTCACCCTTGAATATGTCTTTTATTTTAACTATTTTTGGCTCTGATACTGCTACAATGTGGTTTTGACCATCAGAGCATCTATTTTTTATTTTTTTTATTTTTTGACTAAGATACTTGATATTTTCCTCTATCATGTTGACGCTACTTTCACTGGTGGAAGACATTATTGGTTCAATAGCATGGAGGTAATAGGCTAGAGTGTAATCATTTTGGAATGTTAGGACTTCATTGGATGAGGAGGGGGAGTTCCAATCGATAAGATCAGGATGACAGAGTGAAAGAGTAGTAGTGGCTAGTTCAATTACATTCACAGTATAACCATCAAAAGTGCTAATGAGGAAGTCAAGACCTAGAGTGATTTCATCCAAAGGAGTGTTCGAATCCCTTTGAGAACCTATGTTAGAATTAGAGGACAAGTTGACATCGATGGCATCTATTTTGTGCATCCTAGCACTAGACCCTTCACCTACTTCGAGAAGTCTTTCATATACATGAATAGTATCTATGTCTACATCAAAAGTAGCATCAGACAAAGAGTCAAACTCATATTCATGTGAATTAGTACTTGATGTGAGAATTCCATTAGCACTAGCAGCATCATTAGACTCATTACCATCTCTTGTGGCATTGACAACTTGTTCAAGTCACTTTTGAAAATGTGGCAGTCTATATCATTCACCTATAAAATGGGGATCATTATTCAGTGTTTCTTTCCATTTCTCATATGTGAATTGATGCACTGAAGAGGTTTTATCAGAATGAGTATCAGTATCAGTCTCTACCATATGGAACGGTATGATAGGCTCATCAGGTTTTTTAAAGAATGCAACAAGATCTAGAGGTATGGGATAAGGAAAGATGTCTTCATCAGAGCTGGTTTCTAGATTTACCTCTAGTGTAGTATCTTCAGATTCTGACTTAGGTTCAGGTGTTGACACAAATCTCTTTGTCCCTAAATGAAAGGGAGTCTTTTTAAAGCCTAAGCCAGTATTTTCCTTTGTGCGGTGACCTGTAGCTTCAATAGGTTTCAGCAAACCATTATCATTCATCCCTATAGGACCACTCCCCTTGTATCTAAAATGCTTCATGATTTTGAAGCCTTCACTATAGGGCTATTGTTCTAGATTGGGAGGAGGAGTAGTTGCTTCAGATGTTTCTTTCCCTTTATAGATCCAAGCTATGACAACTCTTTCTTCTTCCTCATCTTCTAGCGGTGTTGTAACCTTGACAAAGGCACCATCATAAACTATCTAAGGAGAACTAGTGGCAGATTTTTTATTCTCAAAAGGTCTCCCATAAGAACATGGAGATGGAGGTAAAGCAACTAGTGATAGCAAAAGTTCAATTCGGTACTCTCCCATGCCTATATCCTTAAGTTTCAAAGTTTGTTCCATCTCTTTAAGCTTAGTATCATAGAATTCAATGGATTCTCTATTAGTTGGAACCAAACTATCTATAGATTGCACAAGGGTATTGCAAGAATAGTTGGTATTAGCAGGAATAGTGACTTTTGCACAATGGAAAGGAAACTTGATGCATTGATGGTATGTAGATGGAACAACCTGCATCTCATGAATCCATGGTCTACCCAATAAGATGTTGTATGCAAGAGGAATATCAAGGACTTGAAAAGTAACATCTCTCTCAATAGGTCTTACGTAGATAGGTAGCACAACTAAGCCTTGGGATTGTGTTCTTCATCATAAGCTTTGATAGTAATCTTTTTGCAGGAATCTACAAAACCCCCATCATAACCTAGCTGGGTAACAAAATTAGCAAAATAGATATTGAGACCACCACCATTGTCTATAAGTATGCGACAAACATGCTTGGGACCTATCATGACCTCTATATGCAAGGGAGCATTATACGGATGGCTCAAAGAGTGATCATCTTCTTCAAAGAAGGAAAAATAGTGAGGTGAGGTCAAATGACCCACCATAGATTGGAACTAATTGAGATCAAGATCTTTGGGGACATTTGCCTCAGTGAGGGCTTTATCTAGCATCTGCCTATGAGTAGGCGAGATTTTCAACAACTCAAAAATGGTAATCTAAGCATTGGTTCGCTAGAGCTGATCTAAAATGCTATAACTAGTGGCGCTAGGTGTAGGGGTTGATTTTAAGGCTTTGTAGGACCAACAACAGCCTTATCCACCATTTTTTTTGGAGCAACCTTTTGTACAGTTTTTTTCAAAGGATCCTTATCCATAGTTTGTTTCAGAGGATCGGGACCTTTCAAAACAACTCTTCTACGTGATCGAGTAACAACATTAGCACAATCTTGAGTTTGTTCAAATTTAGATGAATGAGATGTGGAACTACACAAGATGAAAGGAGTCCTAGGTTTGGGAGCATCACCGCTCCCCTTAGAAGTGATTACATTGCAATACTCAACTTCAATAGGTTCAATCATGTTGATGACATTATCAATAGAAGTGTACATGTAATTAACCTTGGCATTGTTATTCTTAGTTGTGGAAGACTCACCTTTCTCATGAGGAGTGAAAGGATCCTTAAACACCTGATGATCAGAATTCTTATTATGGTTCTCCACAAGAATGTCACCATTATCAATGAGATATTGAACCTTATGCTTCAACTAAAGACAAGTAGAGCTCTGATGGCCAATATTTTGATGATAGTCACAATATGCATTGTCATTCCACCAATGAGGTCTTGGTTGCAGGTCATAAGGATGCTTTTCCAAAGGAGTAAGAACCTGATTCTGTACAAGAGTTTTATAGACCACATCAAGAGGCTCTCCCAAAGAGGTGAATTCATGCTTGGGTCAAGAGGCCCAAGGTTTGTTCTTAGAAAATCTTGAATTTTACTGATTATCCATTGTGGTCTTTTCAACAGCCTTAGCCACTTGTATATTGGAAGTAAGATTAAAGATAGGCTTTGAAGGCTTTGTGGTGACATTATCAACCACTCCATCATTCACAATGTCTCTTTTCTTGTTGAAGTTCTTTCCTTTGTCCTTGTTCATGGAGAATCCTTGCTTATTATCCTTATTTAGAGTTAAGTCTCCCTTTTTAACCATAAAGGCCTCTATCCTCATAGCCTATTTGATCATGTTGTCAAAAGTCAAAGGACCTTGTAGTTGCACCTGATATTTGAAGTCTAGGAGAAGATTGTCCAAAAAAATATCAAGTTTCTCAGATACAGGCAATTTACGAGGATACTTAGTGTAAAGTTGTCTCCACCTTTGGAGAAAAGACAAGAAAGACTCTCCCTGTCATTGTTTCAAGTTACACAAGTCACAGATGTTGACAAGGTATTGAATGTTGTGAGAATAATGCTAAAGGAAAAGATTAGTGATCTCATCAAAAGTCTTAACGTTAGGGAGCAATCGGGAAAACCATTCCATAGCTAGTCCACCCAGGCTACGGGGAAAGAGTCTCATAAGATAAGTTTGATCATGCATAAATTCCAAAGACAAGGCACCAAACTCTCTTAGATGATCTTGGGGATTGGTTGTACCCATGTACTTGTCATATTTAGGTAACTCCACTCCTTTTGGAAAAGGAGGCATGTGAATACTTTTGTCAAAAGGAAAAGGGCATATATTATCCATTGTGAATTGTTGTGTGGATTTATCCTTTTCCTTTGCAAGTTGACTAATCTAACCTTGCATATTCTGAATCATCTTTTGTAGCTTGGCAGTTTCAGTTTCTTCCTCTTTCACTACAATAGTTTCAACTTGGATATTTGAGGGTCACTTGGCCTTGTTTAGCTAACTTAAGAAAGTATTTCTCTTTATCCTCTAGGAGAAGGATCCCCATCATTTTGATAAGACTCTTATTAGATTTGGTAGCATCTATATCATGTTGAGCTATCACATCATTTTCATTCCCAAGGATCTCATAAATGCTCAGAATTTGATCTTGTTGCTGATCATCTTGGTTTTGACCTAATGGAGGAGGGCGGTAGAATTATGCAGTTTGTTGATCACCTTGAGGTTTGTTTTGAGATTGATCATCATTATGGGACTGAATTTGGTCATGTTGGGATTGACCATGATGTTTCTCATTCTAAGGTTGAGCATGATGTTGGTCATTAGAAGTTTGACCATGATATTGATTGTTTTGAGATTGGTCATAAGTTTGACTATACTTGCCTTGTTGGAAGTCAAATAGGTCTACCATCTTGTCAAGGTGAGATTGTGTGGCAATTGAAGCTTTAGTAAAGTGATATGAACGATGCCAATGAGGTGTAGCTAAGGTAACTTTTGGTGTGTGAACATGATCAAGAGGATCAACACAATTGAGAGAGTCGGTAAAATCAAAAGGATCAATAGGTTCAATGTTAGGATTAGTCGGAAGAACCGGCCTTCCAAAGTTGTAAAACAAAGAGTTATCTTGGAAGAATGAGTTGTCTTGTTCTTCAAATGAGAAACCAGGTTGTGTTTCAAATAATGGATTAAAGCAATCTTGGAACACCGGAGGTGATGGTTGAGATGGACTATCTTTCAAAGTACTCAATGAAGAACTTGAGGATCCCTCACAAAGTTTAGATTTTGCAACAGATTCAGGATGATCTATTTCTTGATTACAAGGTTTACTCCTACCTTGACTAGTATTCTAAATGGAGAAAGTCTTGCCACTTTGAGTCGTGACAGTCATAGATGAAGATGTGATGAGGAAAGCCTTGGGATAATGCTAGACTCTATCTCTAAGATAACAAAAAGGAGATAAATGGCTAGAACAACCAAGATGCAAGATGAACATGGTGTGAATCATCAAAAGAGGTGGCTAGAATAGCCGAGATTAAGACTATCCCAACATGAGGTGTAAAAACATAAAGAGATAAGTTGAACAAATGAGAGACAACATGATTCAAAGAAAAGATCGATCAATTCTTAGTTCGATACACTCAGTTTTTGATAGTGAACAATAGGAAAATAGAATAACAGACCTCAAACAAAAAGTAGATCAGGAAAAAGTTTTCCCAGTCAACAGGAATTTAGTCGCTATTTTTTAAATTTGGGTACAGGTTCACGTGAGAAATTACCAGGTTGTGTGAGAAAACACCAAAATTCACGTGAAAGAACAAAGTCTCATGCGAGAAAGTGCTCTGAAAAGTGAAACTTTGTGCGGGAAAAATCCAAAGCCTGACAATTCAACATAGTTTTTCAGGTAAAAGTTGAATTCTAAGATACAACCTGAATTGATGTTTGACAAAAAATCCAGTTTCCTGACAGGTTTGCAGAATAGTTTAATCAACAATCTCATTTTGAGGTTTCAAGCATTCGTTTAAAGATACAAAGGTTTAGATCAAGCAGTTGTGACACAAGAAGTAGTCGTTAATAGACCTATCAAGGACACATCAACTTGATAGCATCAGGGGAGTCTTTGTTTGATCATGATTGGACAATGTTTAAGACTTGATAACAAACACATAACTATCCCTACCAAAAAAATGGTGAGAAGAGAAAACCTTTGCCCCATTGCTTATGTGCATACACGCACATCACATAGTCGTGTCACCCCCTAGAGGATGCCCCTATTTTTGGTGTTTCCAAGGACTCAATATTATATGTTCAAAGGTTACCCTTGTGGTAGGGGCCAGTGTCCTATACCACCTTCAAAAGTCTAGGTGTATGCCTATGATGGGAATCTATGGGAGAGATTCTTCCCCCTCCCCGTGTAAAGATTATGACTCCTTTCATAGGTGAACCAGGTAGGAAACTAACTAGGGAGAGTTTTTAGTGGGCTTCCATTTACATTAACCTTTGGTGCCCCTAATATAGGGCTAGGGCCTCGTAGCCACAACAACACTTGAAAGTTGTACACCCCCGCAAGCAGGGCTAGGAGCGATGCCGCTCAGTACAATAGACAAGGCCTTCTCAAGATGATAGTTTAAATCATGAGAAGGAAGTTAACATGGTTTTGGAGTCTTTAGAATCAACAAAACATTCTTTATTATAGTGTGATGGAATCACCAGCGATAGGTGCGTACTCACTTGGGTCATTCCTGGAGGTTCAACTTCTAGCAAGCCCTCTAAAGGTGACACAACTTAGCTTAGATTTGAGGGTTTGATTTTCTATTTCTCTCAAAGAGAGAAGAGCATAATTCTCTACCTCATCACTTCACCCAAACATGCAAAAAATATTCATCACTAAGTTAGTTTTACTCCACCAAATCTACAAGCTTTTGGGTTTCTGGTTCTCTCAAAGAGAGAAGAGCATAATCCCTTGGCAAGAAGAAGTGCTAAAGATTCACTACCTTTCTCTGCTTCCCCAAGAATCTGTCATATTAGCAGGATCATTGGGTTTTTAGATTCATTCATGGTCATCACCTCCATGTAATGATGAGCCAAATTCCCTACCCTACTATCAAAATTCTCAAGAAATTTTAACAGAGCCCTAATTAGACTATGTGATTGAAATCAAGAAAAAAAACACAACATTTATGAGATCTTTGACTATCGTCCTGCAATTAAACCATTAGCATGTTTTATGTTCTTTAACAAACGTCCTGCAGAAAACTGTTATGCTATGGAAATAACATAGAAATAGAAATTAATAGAAAACATAAATTGTTAGAAATCTGGAATAGAAAACACAGAGGCTGAATTTTTTTTAAAAAAATTGGAGTCAAATCTCATGCAAAGAAGTACTCCATAGCGCGCGAGAAAACATAAGGTGCTGCGTGAACATAGTGAAATTTCACGAGAGAGAGAGTGCTACTAAGAGAGAAACTTTACATGGTATGCTCTAGATTCTCACATGAGAATCTGTACATAGGAAAGTACGGACGCATAGCAGTGCTCAAATTTCCTATCAGAAAAATCAAGAATAAGGCTAGAAATTGATCTTTTCTACCCCACGGTGGGTGCCAAAATGTAAGTGATTGAAGTAGACCTCTAATCCAAATACAAATGCAACATAGTCATTACTCACACAATAAAATCATGAAAATGAGTATGACTTACTCAATTTGAAATTCATGGTGAAGCGACCAGTTGCCTCCTAATTAATCAGGGTGTTTGATTGCTCTCAGATTGGAGATCCAACAACCATAAGACCGAGTTAATATGGAGGATTTTCAAAAGCTAGAATGATGAGCAAAATGAGACTAAGCTAAGAATGAAGATGCAAAATGTAAGGTAAGAATGAAATTGCAGATTTAATCTAAGAGCTTGGAAGTAAATATGAAATGCAGATTATACGAAAATGAGATTAAGCTAATTATGCAATTGAAAACTTAAAAATATGAAATGGTTGAGACTAAAAATGACTATAGTTTAGGTACTTTCAAAATTGCTATCTTTTGAATGAGGAAAAGAGGTTCATTTTATAGAAAAACCCAGAAGAGAAATGAAGAGTTTCTTGATTCAAAACGGTTGACCCTTCATTCCTAATTGAGACAAAAAAGCATGAATTAGTTAATTAAAAGAATGTTTATTTCCACATATGGGGACCTTTTGAATATCTTGAATTATTAATTCAAATAAGAGTGTCCATTCAAATAATCAAGCAATTTATTAATTCCTTTATGGGTATTTAGCTAAAGGGGGTAGATTTTAATTTAATTTAAAGCACTTAGGACTTTAGAATTAAATTGGTTTATCATAGGGATTAATTAGCTAATAAAGTCAAAGACTTTAGGAATTAATTATAATGTGAGATTAATGCAAATTAGGATTTTTGAAATTGACATCTAGTCAAATAAAGTTAGGTAGGAGAGAGAAAATTACTGAGCAAAGTAGGACTTCAATGATGTAGAAATTCAAGGAATGCACCAAAATTGATTGAAATTGATAGGTGCTAATTTTGGGGTATTATAGGCCCCGACAACATGGTCTTATAGCAGCTAACAGATCGATGCTACCTTGCACAAGCTCCAAGATATGATCCTGCAAAGATCGTTGATTTCATGATTAAGGGACCTTGAGGGACACTTCAGCCTGGAGTCATCGGCAGTGTTCGAATGATTGTGCATGGTGAACAAGGCTACTAGTAGCATTTACCTGGCCATTTTGAGCTCTTTGAATAGATAGTTTGATGCTATGATCGACGGTTGGAAAGATATGCAACTTTGGCCATTTGAACTAAGGAAGAACTGTGATTTTTGACATCGACCGAGAATGTGTTGCCAAATTTAAACAAACTTGAATCTCTGAAAATAGAGACATCCTATTATAGGCCTCAACAACATGGTCCTCTAGCACCTGATGGATCGATGCTACCTCGCACGAGTGGAAAGATATGCAACATTGGCAATTTGAACTGAGGAACACTTTGAGTTTTGACATCGACCGAGAATGTGTTTCCAAATTTAAATGAACTTGAATCTCTGAAAACTGAGATAGGTTATTGTAGGTCCTAGCAACATGTTTCCACAGAAACTAACAGATCAATGCTACCTTGCACAAGCTCCTAGATATAACCCCGCAAAGATCATTGATTTCTTGCTTAAGTGACCTTGAGGGACACTTCGGCCCAGAGTCACCAGTGGGGATCGAATGATTTTGCATGGCGAACGAGGTTTCCACTAGTGTTTACCTGGTTATTTAGAGCTATTGGAATAGATAGAATGATGCTACAATTGATGGTTAGGATACACAACATTGGCCATTTGAACTGAGGAACACTCTGAGTTCTGACATTGACTAAGACTGTGTTGCCAAACTTAAACAAAGTTAAATTTCTAAAAATCGAGACAAGATTTTGTAGGCTCTAGCAACACGGTCCCATAGCAACTGATGGATCGATTCTACCTTTCACAATCTCCAAGATATGACCTAGCAAGGATTGTTGATTTCATGCTTAAGAGACCTTGAGGGACACTTCAGTCTGGAGTCATCATCGGCGATCGAATGATTATGCTTGGTGAATGAGGTTGCCACTAGCATTTAATCAGACATGCAGAGCTTTTGGAATAGATGGATCGATGCTATGACCGATGGTTGGAAGGATACGCAATATTGGCCATTTGAACTGAGGAACAGTGTGAGTTCTGACATCGACCAAGAATGTGTTGCCAAATTTAAAGAAAGTTGAATCTCTAAAAACTAAGATAGAATTTTGTAGGCCCTGACAACATGGTCCTGTAGCAACTGATAGATCAATGGTACCTCACATGAGCTCTGAGATATGACCCTACAAAGATCACTGATTTCATGCTTAAGTGACCTTGAGGGCCACTTCAGCTCAGAGTCGTCGGCAGTGATCAAACAACTATGTGTGGCGAACAAGGTTGCCACTAGTGTTTACTCGGCCATTCATAGCTATTGGAATAGACGGATCAATTATATGATCGATGGTTGGAAGGATACGCAATGTTTCCCATTTGAACTGAGGAACACTATGAGTTTTGACATCGACCGAGAATGTGTTGCCAAATTTAAACGAACTTGAATCTCTAAAAAATGAGACATGCTTTTTTAGGCCCCGACAACACGGTCCTGTAGAACCTAATGGATCAATGCTACCTCACATGAGCTTCAAGATATGACCCTGCAAAGATCACTAATTTTATGCTTAAGTGACCTTGAGGGACACTTCAGCTTGGAGTCGTTGAAAAGGATCAAATGACTGTGTGTGGTGAACGAGGATGCCACTAGAGTTTACCTTGCCATTCAAAGCTATTGGAATAGATGGTTCAATGTTACGACTGACGGTTGGAAGGATACGCAATGTTGGTCATTTGAACTAAGGAACACTGTGAGTTCTGACATCAACCGAGAATGTGTTTCCAAATTTAAATGAACTTGGAGCTCTAAAAATTGAGATAGGCTTTTGTAGGCCGTAGAAATATAGTCTCGTAGCAACTGACGGATTGATGCTACCTCGCATGAGCTCTAAGATGTGACCCTGCAAATATCATTGATTTCATGCTTAAGCGACCTTGAGGGACACTACAGCTCAGAGTTGTCAGCGGTGATCAAATGACTGTACATGGAGAATGAGGTTGCCACTAGTGTTTACCCGACCATTTCAAGCTATTGGAATAGATAGTTCCATGCTTTGGGGATGTATTTTAGAGTTCAGATATATGGGAAGGATGGCTGTGAAAAAGATATTTCTATTTTTCATTCTGAGAAGATCTAGAGTGATTTTGAGTCATAGAGGAAATGCCCTAATCCTTCCACAAGTTCTATTTCGATGAGTTCTGATCACTTGAGGGACAAAAAATTATTTGTTGAGTTGAAAATAAAATCAACAGAAGACGTTGAAAAAGAAGTGAAAATTATCTCTATTATATTATAGTCTCCTATACTTTGCAAGTCTGTTTGACAGGGGTTCAAGAAGCTGGTCTATTATTGTCTAAAGGATATTTTGGGGTTTTGTGTTTTGTTACATGTTTTTTAATAATAGTGTTTAGATGGTTCTTAAGGTAATGTTGCTTATTTTATGTGAAAATTTGTTCTACAGACAACACCGAACACATTTGTAGATAAACACAAATTACCAAGAGAAAAAACAATGGTGACTCTTGTGGATCCTACCAGAAGGGAATGGCATGTATGATTCCTCAAAGATCTCCCTAAAGCTTCCTTGATTCATGGATGGAGATATTTTTCAATTGCCAATAATCTTGAGGATGGAGATGCCTACATTTTTGAGCGAGTAGATGATAGTCCATATTTCCCTATTGTCAAAGAATGTAGTCCTTACAAGTATTTTAAAGGATGACAAGTGCATAATAGCCTTCTATCACGTATGAATAATAAAATACAAGTCTTATGCAATGATTTTGTGACCAATTTTCTAGCAAAGGCATTTGGACCTGAAAAGGGAAACTGTGTGAAACAAGGAATAGAACAGCTACAAGGGAAGAAGGTAAAACCTAGTAATGGAAGCAAATGTATTAATCTAGATAAACCAAAATGTAAGCCTTTTGTTTCAAAGAAGGAGAAGTTGGAATTCATGTCCTAAACAAATTTAACATATGACTTAATGAATGAAAAATCCATCAAATAAATAAATAACAAAAATACTAATTAATTAAATAATTTCAAATATATCACTATTTACAATACATGTCACCTAAAATCATCGACCCAACTTGCTCATAAATACCCCTATCCATTTCAAATCTTGAAAAATTATTGATTTTATATCTCACAAACAAAACTATCTGCCCAAAATTTCTCTTGCATTAAATGCCATCCCTCCCAATGCAACAACATAGGACCAAAATCCATAAAAGGTACACAAGATTCAATTCCACACAAGCCCACAATCTCTTCAAAAGATATTGGGTACAATCCACAAACAATGCTTTAAATCAAGCCTTGTATACAATCCAATCCCATACCTATGCATTTGAGAATTCTAAGAAACTTAACCTGCAAAAAATTCCAGTCAGTTGTTCATATAAGCATAAAATCCATGGCTCCAAAAGCTTCTAGGGCTTCCACAACTGTTAAAGTAGATGGTATGAAATGAAAGAATGAAATAAAGGCTTCTCCAAAGAAGAGAAAAGAAAAGAAAGTGATGTTCAAGCCCACAAAAGATTTAGCAGTCAAAGCCATGAAATCTGAGAATAAGAAGAAGAAGAGGAAGACAAGTGTAGAAAGTTACAAGGGCATCCCTCCAAGGGAATATCTAGTGCTTCAATGGATATCATGGAGAGCTTCATGATTGATATTTTTGATAAGATTACTCATGAGGTTGCTTCTCTGCTAAAATATAACAAGATTGTGACACTTTCCTCTAGAGAAATTGAGACTACTGTCAAGTTTGTTATGCCTAGAGAGTTGGCTAGGCATGCTACTTCTAAAGGAAGTAAGGCTGTTACCAAGTTTTCTACTGCTCTGGGTTAGGTTCTGTTGGAAGATTTTAGGTTTTTTGTATGTGGTGTTTATGACATGCTTGTTTGGAGATTAGTGGATGATATAGTTGCTTCTTTGGGACAGGGCTAATTAGGCCTAGTTGAAGGGTTAGGGGGTGAAGGAAGTGTTCACTAGTCAGGTCGTGAAAGTATGAGAATGATATCAACTTAGTAACTTTGAAAAGGGTATTTGATGGTGTATCATCTTAAAATGGAAGCACTTCCATGGGTGGCTACAAGAAGTTGAGTCCCACTTTTGGCCAAAAGGTGGAACTATTTTCTCTATTTTTCAAAATTTTTGCCAATTGATGTCCAAATTTGAAGCACTTAAAGATTGAATCTTAAAAAACTTCAGTAACATAAAATTTAGTGCTCGGAATCTAGTTTTCAAATATGTAATTTATTTCAATACCCACATGGTATAAATTGAATTTTAGCATGCATGTCTAAAAACCACTTTTTTAAAATGCTTGTTTCAGGACGACACCTCACACGTGTACGAACACTCTTTTTTGAAGTAAATGAATGTATTTTTGGGAATCCTTTTGGGGAAAAGGTACTTGAAACACTTAAGATTGGTTAGAATATTTTATCTTATTTTTTTATTGAATATATTTTTTTAATTAATTTTTAATTGACTATAAAGTACATTTTTGAAACCTCTGGTGTACAGACACCATTATTTGATGATAACTTCAATTTTTAAAATTTTTTTAAAAAAATTTGAAAATAATTCTATGTAGTTTAGTCACATATAACTCATTTTTGAACAAACAAAAAATTAAAAAAGTTATTAAAGTTTTAGTTAACCTTGGTATTTCAAGTTTAGGTACCATGTTGGCTTAATAAATATTGTATAAACATTAAAATTCATCATATCACTATACAATTTATATTTTTATAATGTGCACAATAAGAGCTAAAATGGGTTTTCATTTTATCAAAAAATTCATTCGGGAAGTTGTCCTAAAAATTATGGTAAGGCAGAAATTTTACTTTGTAATGCCTTGCCATTTTTTTGGAGGGTCAAGCATAGGCTTGGTGGGACCAAGCTTGTCCCAAACCAAAACCCAAGCTAGGAGCTAAGGTTCCCACTCATAGATTTACAAATTGGGTGCCCATTTTTTTAAATTTAGAAAATGGGCGCCTATTTTGTGAAACTAAAAATGGGCGCTTGTTTCTTAAAGAGTCGTTGCAATAAAAAAAACCAGACTGTGGGCTTGATCTAATGATTGACAACTTTTGAATCTATTTTCTATTGATCCATAGTAGACAAAGAGAATATTTCTACCAACATTTTTTTTTTGTCTTATTTTGGATCTATCATTCAGAAAAGATTGTTTGAACTCAAATTTTGATCCAAAAATGGGATCAAACCGATGTAGAAAGAGATCAATGAAGGTTCTAACACCTGAGGAGATTGCAGAAAATAGAGAGGAGGCAAAATGAAAATGAGAAAGAAGAGAAAGACTTTGAAACCCGAATAATGTTGGAGCATAGAGTTCAACAATTATTTCAGAAGAGGAGGACAATGAAGACACCATAATGGATGCAGAGGTTGAAGAAAAAAATCAAGTGCATCCTCTAATCCAGTATTGGATACAGGTATGTCTTCACATCCAATTGTTACAACTTATTCTGATAAAGATGTTCATGTTTTTCTAGAAGCAGGTTACAATAGAAATGATTTAAATTTTATTCCTAGAAATAGATTAACAAATTTTTACCTGTCACCCTTTTACAAAGGAAGAGGCTAACAAAATCAAAGTTGTTCAACTTCAATAGTATAAAAATGGCATTTATGTTTGGAATTTGAAGATGATGTAAACTAATTAAATGTAATAAAATGGATGAAGTTTATGATTAATATTTTTAATATTTTTTTGAATAAGAATTTATATGTTTTTTTAATTTTTAAAGATGATTTTTCCAGCTATTGAAAAATGTTGAAAATTAGGGGTCTAGTTCCCACCAAAAAATTATATGTAAATAAACATATTTTCTCCTAATTTCAAAATATGTCAGAGATGACATATATATCTAGTGCATAAAGAAATAAAAATTGGTTTGTGACCTATATTTTCTCTTTTATAACAATTCAAATTCCAAATCACTGAAATCGACAGTTTTCATCTCGAAACATATTTTTCATAACAAATATATCCCAATCAAAAAAAGAAATACATATTCTTGAAGAGGACTCTCTCCTCTAGTGCACCATGTGTTTTTAAAATTTATTTAATATGATTTACTATTTTTTTCTTTCTCCGAATCAACATGTCTTTGACTATTAAAATACCTTCTTGTAATATTTTTTAATTACAATAAACTATGTCTAATTAAAATACTATAAAATCTATATGAGGATATTCTTGACTCTAATCTCTACAAAAGGGTATTTTTTAATTTTTAAAAAAATGTCATTAAAAATATTAGGACTTATTGAAAGGCCACTTTTCTTAAGTAATTTTATTTTTATGGTAATTGGACCCAAAGTGGTATAAAACATGCATTTAATAGATATTTCCGATTGGAAAAGTTAAAGAACTTATCTAACTTAGCTATAATGTATCTAGCTAGACCATATGTTTGACCAAAATAAATTTTTAGTTAGAAATACTAAAATTTAGCTGTGCTGATAAGTTAGCCAAAAAGGCAACACCTGATTGTGCTTTTACCTTTAATTGCACGTGAAATTTCATAAATTAGTAATGTTAATCATACTGATAAAGGAACTGAAAGTCAAACCCCAATTGAAACTGAAAATCAAACACCAATTCAGGTTGAAATTAACAATGTAAATGTAGACATAGAAACAACGATTGAGAAAGAAACTCATTTGAATGATAATGAAATAAATGAACAATTTCAATTAAAAATTGATGTGCTAGACAATCTGTGTGGTTTGGTTTCATTGAGATAGATTAGGACACACGCGAGCAAATTGTTTAGACAATTTTTTTATAATAATTTTTTTTGGTTTCAATGTCAATTAATGTTACAATTAATTAAAATGTCTAAAATGCAAAAAGTGATGAAGAGGTTAGGTATTTATGTGAAAACTAAGAAGGATGAGTCTCTAAAACAAGTTGTATCAACTGTTGCTAGTGCCTTTGACACAATTGGAAAGAAAAATCATTCTGAAGATAGTAATGCAGCATGACGAGCAATAACAACAGCTTTAGTAAACAAAACTACTACTAATAAAAGCATGATTTCAAACATAAGTGGATATCTTAATATTAATCGCAAAAATTTAACAAGAACTGTAAAACTAGTTCATAAAGATGGTCCAAGCATAGAACTGCTTTAGATGTATGATATTGATAGGATCATTGAGGGGCTCCCCTTCGGATGTGGATAACCAGTAAGCTCCAGAGCCGAAGCAAGCTATTACAAAATAGGGACCCAACCAAGTAGGTTCAAACATTCATTTCTTCTCACGATTGGCTTGGACCTTCTAGTTCTCCTTGAGAACCATGTCTCCCACTTGGAACTTTATGGGGTGTACCTTTTTTTGTTGAAGCTTCTCTTGAGGCAGTTTTGGTACATGATCAAGTGATCATAATCTTGCTATCTTTTCTCATCTAATAGGTCCAACTGGGTAAGGCATGCCATGCGATAGTCTTCCTCGGTGATATAATTATTCATGGACACATGAAGTGAATGGATTTTGACCTCAATTGGTAGGATGACTTCAGCACCATATACTAGGGAGTATGGGGTGGTGCCTATGGGTGTGTGAAATAAAGTGTGATACTAGAGGATGGGATTGATTTGGAGGTGCTAGTCATCGCCATAATCATTAACAACCTTTTGGAAGATTTTTAAGATGGTTTTGTTAGTTACCTCAGCTTGGCCATTTCCTTGCGGGAAATATGGGCTAGAGAAATGTTGGTGGATGTGGAATTGAGCACAAAGATCTTTAACATGTTGGTTTTCAAATGGAGTGCCATGGTCTGTAAAGATGGTGGATGGGATGCCGAAATGACAAATAATGTGGTAGGGGATGAACTTGGATATTTGGACACTTGTAGTTAGGCTGAGCAGAATTGTATCAACCCACTTTGTGAAATATTTAATGGTTGTTATGATATACTTGAGTCCATTAGAGGAATGAGGGGTGATCATGCCAACAAGGTTGAAACCCCAACATGAAAAGGGCCATGGGGGTGTGATGGGCTATAGATCTTGTGCTGGTGCATGGATCAAATTAGCATGTTGTTGACACTGCAGGCACTTCTTTACAAACTCACAGGTGTCATGCTCCATCGTCGGCTAGTAATACCCAACTCTAAGTAGCTGCATGATTTTTCCATGGGGGAGTAGTTTAGCTCATAGCCCACCAGTGTACAACTGATATAGTAAGTAGCCCTCTCTTTTCCATTATCATCGAGTTGGGCTAGAAGTGCCCCCAATGTCATGGTAGTCACAGATATGTATAAAATGAGGGGCCAACCTGGTGTTGGTGGTACAAGGATAGGTGAGTTTGCCAAGTATTCTTTGAGGTTATCAAAACTGTGCTGACAAATGGGATCCAATTTGAAAGTGGTATCCTTGCATAATAGATGTGTGAACGACTGACACTTGTCTGCCAGCTGGGAGATGAACCTTCAGACTGACTGTAACTTTCCTTGTAGGATTCTCAACTACTTGAGCATCCTAGGAGGAGGCATTTCTATGATGGCTTTTACCTTCTTTGGGTTGATCTCTATGCCTCGCATGGACATAATGAATCCTAGTAGTTTTCCAGATGTGACACCAAATACACATTTCTTTGGATTCAACTTTAACCCATATTGATGTAGATGATCGGACACACATTCAAGGATGCCGAGGTGTTCATCCTGTGTTTTTTATTTTTAAAGGATGTCATCTACATAATCTTCAAGGATTTTATGGATCATATCATGAAAAATGACAGTCATTGCTCGTTGGTATGTAGTGCCTATATTCTTGAGTCCAAATGGAATCATGTTATAACAAAAGGTGCCCCAAGGCATGGTAAATTTTTGTCTTATGTTGATCTTCTATTGCTAGCCTGATTTGATTATATCCAAAAAAGCCATCCATGAGTGATAGCATCTCATGGCCTGTTGTGAGGTCAACAATCATATCAATGTTGGGCAGTGGAAAGTTGTCCTTAGGACATGCCTAGTTGAGGTCCCTAAAGTTAGTACAGATCCTGATTTCACCAGAAGGCTTTGTAATTGGTATCATATTGGAAATCCATTCTGAGTAATTTATTGCTTTGATGATCTTGGCTTGGAGAAGCTTCTCTAGTTTTTCTTTTACCAAAAGGGCCACTTTTGGATGCATTTGTCTAAGCTTTTGTTTGACTAGTTTAGAGGTTGGATCTATGGAAGGATGATGTACGACCAGCTTTGGATCTAGCCCTAGAATGTGTGCATAAGACCATGCAAAATTTATGATTGACTCTTGAAGAAGAGCTATGAGGCTGATTCTTCACCTTCAGTTAAGGATGCTGCAATATAGGTGATTCTTGGGATTTCTTCTATGCCTAAGTTGACTGGTTTGGTTTCCTCAATGGCTATGGATGACTGTTCTAGCTAGTAATCTTGGATGGGTGGAAGAGGTAAGTCTCCATCCTCTAGCACCTCATAAAGGTTTTCACTAGGGGATAAACCCTTTATTTTTACTATTTTTGAATCAAGATGTGCCCCATAGGGGATTTCACATGAGGATTCTTTAGTTTCTTTTTTATTTTCACTTTTGCGGCTAGAGATTTCCTCTTCCCCAAAATATCCCTTGGGATCGAGTTGGTAGACTTACATTGATTCCTGCCCCTGGTTGGATTGTTGACTTGTGGTGCCCATGAATTTTAGGAGCATGTTCTCACTTCGAAACTCATCAATATGTGCCATGCTTGGTTGATCCTAGTCTATAAGGTTGGGATGAAGGAGTGGGAGGTCAATGAGGTTAATAGTGAGTTTGCAGAGGATGGAGGTGCCCAAGAAGGTTTCATCATCAAAGATATCATCATAGGATCATTTTTCTTCCTCTTCTGGAATGTCTTCAACTTTCACAATTTTTTTTTGGATATTCAAGAGGGTCACACTAGGAAAATTAGTGTCCCCAGTCACAATAGTGGATCCTTGTATGTGCAGGTGAGGGGTATTAAAACCAAGACCTTCATGTTGTGGATTCTTGGATGCTTCCATGGGTTCTTTCATTCCAGCTTCTATAGGTTCGAGACCACCACCTTGATAGTTCCATTATTTAGTGGTCCATTTCTGGGACATGGGATATTTGTCTTTGAAATATCCTAGAAGCTCAATGTTAGGAGGCAGGCGATCCTTGTATAGCCATTGGTTGATATCAGGTGCCAGCTCTTGACCATTCAAAATTCCATTAGAGACAAAAGTAGATGAACCTAGAGTCTTGATCTTGGGAGCCTCCTGAGGGGCCTTGGTTTCATGACATGGGCGTCCCTAAGTGTGTGGATCCAATGGGAGAGCCCCTACTACAAAGGCATCATTAAGTCTATATTCACCACAAAGCCTATTGTTGATCTTGATGGTAGTAAGGGTGGAAGCAAGGATTATCTTTGGATTGTAGTGGGTTCAGGAGGAACTGGTGACATATGTGCCGATATCAATTCTGGGACAATGAGTGGAGTGGGGAAAGGAAGCTTCTATCGCACGACAGTATGCAAAAGGTTGGGGATCTGTGTGGATGGTGATTTCACTGCCTTCATATGGGAGATTGATGCATTGATGATAGGTGGAGGGGATGGCCTGGATGGAATGGATCCATAGGCGACCAAGGAGCATGTTGTAGGGGAGATCAAGATCAACAACATGGCATATGGTATCTTGGACTACAAGGCCAATCTTGATAGGAAGAAAAATAGTAACTTTGGAGGTACATTCTAGGTTGTCATAGGCCTTGATGGTGATTACCTTGTGAGAGATGTCTGCTTCTGTGAAGCCAACTTGCTGGACAAACTTCATTGTACAAAGATTTAGGGCCGAACCATTATCTATCATGACCCATTTGATGATGAAGTCATTAATCATGATGGCGATGCAGAGTGGGAGATTCTGATCTGGTTCAATGGATGGCATGTCAAAGGCTTTGAAAGAGAGGGTGGAGGACATGGATAGGTGTCCCACAAGGTTCATGAACTGGATGGTGTTAATATCTGCAGGGACATGAGTCTCTTGGAGGGCATTATTGAGGACTTCCTAATGGAGGGGTGATGTGCGAAGGAGGTCAAGGATGGAGATTTGGTCAGGTGTGTTCCCAAGGTGTTCTAGGAGGTTATATTGTGCATTGGGGATGGTCATGGGATTGGTGCCAGCAACAGATATCTAGCCTTTGAGGGTGGTAATGGCACATTGAATATCAGCACCCTTGACATGGATTACATTCACAGTTGGTTCGACCTAGGAAATGCAACTAACAAATTTGTCATAATTGATGTAAGCTATGGTATAGTCTTTCCCATCACCATGTCACCTTTTTTTCCCTTGCCTTGGTTTTGGGGAAGGTTAGCATTGGCTTGATTCATTCTTATATTATGTTGGGGAAACACATTTTGGTAAATTTGCAGGTTGGCATTTGGCGATGTCTGGGAAGGGGCGTCAACTATGATCTCCTTTTTGTCAATAAGGTCCTGGACATAATGTTTGAGTTTCATGCATTTCATGGTGGCATGTCCCTTGACATAGTGATAGTCACAGTACTCATTATCTTTGTACCAGGCTGGCTTAGATGTTCACTCATCAAATGGCTGGGTCTACAGGTACACAATTAGATTGGTGTTGGCCATACGATGGAAAATGACGTCTAGAGGCTCTCTGAGTGGAGTGAATGTCCACTTCTAATTGTTTTGGACATGTGGCTTATTCTGGCCTTGGGTGATAGATATGGTGTTGGTTTGATTGGCGAGTGATGGGCAAGGCAGTTGTTGATAGGAAGGTGCTTGTTGCTGATACATAGGTGTTAGTTGTTGGTATATTGGGAGAGGGGGATTGGGACTAGCTACAACAACTTGGATGTTCTTGGTATCTATGGCCCCATCTTTAATCACATTTTAATTTTTGTTCCAATAGCAGGATCGATCATTGTTGGGCCTATCTTGAAAACTCTCCTTGTAATTTTTAATGGCACCATCATCCAAAAGACCTCGTTTGATTTCCATTCCCTTCCCTTTTATGTCTTGTTAAGTTTTAATACAATTCATCTACATGAAGTGGGATAACTTCGGATGTAAATTGTCGATGAATATCTTGGTGAGGTATTTTTCTGGTGGTTGATATGATAGCCGCATGGTGAGGTTTTTCCATCTTTGTAAATAGTCAGCTAGGGTTTCCCCTCCCTTTTTTTTGGAACTGCATAAGTCTAGTAAGGAGAGCTTGTTTTCAACATTATGCGTGTATTGGGCTACAAATTTCTCTGAAAGTTTGGCAAAGGTGGTGATAGAGCCATATGGTATCTTGTAGAACTAATCAAGGGCAGTTCCTCCTAGACTCTTGGGGAAAAGGCACAGGAGATAAATGTCATTGTATGGCACCTCTTGGCATGCCATGTAGAACTCTTTGATGTGGCTAACTGGGTCTCCCTTCCCTCGATACTTGTCAAACTTGGGTGTTTCAAAATTCTAAGCGAAGGGGATTGCTGTGATTGATCTCTCAAAAGTGTATGGATAGACTTCTTTGAACTTAAATGTTTTTCCCTCATTGCCAACCTTGAGTTCCTTGAGGGAATTCTTCATCTCTTCCCATTCAGAGTAAGCAAGCATTGGGGTGGGTACTCCCATTGGGAATGGATCAAATAGTGTGGGTGAATATTGGGGGATGTGCGAAAGATATTGTGGGATTGGATAGGGGGATTGCCCTATTGCATATGTAGTTTGGTATGGGTTTTGGATAGCTTGCTAAGTGAAATATTGTTGTTGTATAGTTGAGGTGTGTTGATGTGCAAGGTATGGTGTAGCTTGTTGTCATGGGATGAGAGGATTAGGTTGTTGTTCTGGCAAGTACTGGTGTTGTGGGGAAGGTTGGTAGAATGGTTGTTGTTGGTACTAGCATTGGGCTTGCCTGATATATGAAGGATGCATTCCTAAATTACTAAGAACGGGGATGGTAGCTTGGGTGTGTACTATAGGTGGTTGTGTTAGGGAGTTAATGGGATGGATAGAGCCAAGCTATTGCAATTGTGGGGAGATAGCTTGAGGAGCAGTGGGTGGCATAGATAGGTAGTTGGTGAACGTGGGAAAAGATGTAGCAAAAGTAGGTGTCGGTGGTTGTGGTGATGTTTGTGAAAAGATTCCTTGCTGATAAGCCAGTTGGGAGAGGTGTGAGTGTGTGGGTATGCCCAAGGCATTCATTTGTGCTTGCTTGAGGCTCCAAGTGGCACCAATCCCTATTGTCGGTTGTGATACAAAGGTTTCCATAAATGTGGGAGTGAAGGTGGGATTTTGTGATGCAGATGAAGGGTTTTGAGATGCCATGAATGACATTCTAGTTGTGAAGGTCACTTGTTGAGCTTGTGTGTTAGCAATGAAAGGTGGCGAAAGAACTTGTGCAGATATTGGTTGTGTGATGGATTGGGTGAATGTTGATTGAGTAGTGGAGACAAATGTTTGTGTTTCCCCTGGGAGAGTGATGTTGATGTGGAAGCCTGGCTTGTAAAAGGTGGGAGTATTATTTGTGTGGTGCTTGGTGTGGGAGGAAGAGGTATCGCCTATGTAGAACTATGTGCCTGAGTGGATATTTGTGATGTGGTAGATGGGGGTGGTGTGACTATGACAAAAAAGGGAGTTGATTGTTCCATTGTGTGCACTATGGGGTTTGTTGAACTAGACTACAAAAGATGGGGGATAGGTGAGGCTACTTGAGATATTTGTTGGCTAGGATCATGAATTTGTTGGATGATGGGAGGATAGGCATCAGTTGGGATATGGATGGGTTTTGAGGGATTGAAGGGTTGGAGGCATGGAGAAATAGGAATACCCTCTTATGCATAGTTAGCTAATATAGTAAAATGATTCTTAGAAATGATTGCGCTGACCATCTCCGCATGTCTAGGATGGCTCATAAATGCTTCCATAGAATTTGTGGTGGGTATTTTAGTTGGGCCTTCCCACACATTCTCAATTTGTACTTGTGATTGTGGATCATATGTTACCATCTTATTGTTAGGATTGATGGGATCAGATGAACTAGTGGCAAGATTGGGGTCCATATTCTTTCTCTTCCTAGATCGTGTCTTAGCAGGCATGAAATTCAAGTCCTAGGCTAAATAAATGAGGATACAATGGAAGATGAATGCAAGATGTTCCTAAAGAGATTTAAGGATGGAGATAGGATGCACCTATGGATATCTAAGGATAGATGCAAGACTTAGGATGATTTTCAATGGATTGAAGGATACTTGGATTGTGATTGGATTAGGATGATGGGGTTGTTGTAAGAGCTAAGGATTAACTAGTGCCAAATGGGAATGAATTGCTTCTTCCTAGAGTAGAATCAAATAGATGGGATTGTCAACCTCAAATAGACTTATGATCTTTGGAAGATAGGATCCTTGTCAGTGCAAGCCAATCTTTGCATCAAGATGATGAGGCCTACAAATACAAGTACAAGCTACCCTAGATAATTCTTAGTTGAAAGGGTGGAGCTATAAGATGATTTTTGATTTAGGATATGGATTTTAGCAATTCAAAAGGATATGGCACTAGGCAGATACTTGGATGGTTTGATTGTTTTTTTTGTTTTTGTTTTGTTTTTTGGATATTTTTAGATTAAGGATGATGATTTTGACTTAAATGAGACTACCTAAGAGAATGATTCAAATATACCAAAAGGATGATCTATAATGCAAGGATGCTGAGATAGTTTCATGAGATTTAAAAGGATGTGGTGTGTAGTATACCATCTAGTCTTCACTCTCAAGGGTAACAAAATTACGATTGATTTGAAAGAAAGTTGCAAAATATATGACTCTTGTGTTGTAAGTTATGTTATCAAGATTTTCTTGATACTTGGTTTCTTTCTTGATTACAATTAGGACAGGCTGATGATTCTTGAGTTTGTGTTCAGTACCTTTCTTCTCTTGGTAAACACAGGGAATTGGTAACTTTTCTTTCTTGTGCTTTGTTAGATCAATCATATCTTGAAAGGGAAATGATTGCAACAAATGTTTTTCAAAGCTTTGAGGAACCACATATTGGATGTTTCTATTTGGTTGATCTCTTTGATGACAACAGACTCACTTTACAATATTCAAATAAAAAAGACAACAAGCGCATGTCTGAAAATAGTCCAGCAAGGGACAAAGCAACCTTGCAAGATACAAGAAATTGTGAATTCTAAAGATAGGTTGCAATATTCCAATAACATCAAGTGTATGTTCATAAATATTTTGACGAGTCTAGCAAAAATTGAAAACACATCAAGTAAGAACCACCTAAGGATAGGCCAGTATCAAAACCATTTCTCACAACTTGGCATCCAAAAGGAACACATATGGTGAGTAATCTTGAGGTGTTCCAGGAAACCTCTTGGATCAGTCCTTGCACAAAGATTATGATACTTTCGGTCAAAAGGGTAGCCTCTAACTTAAGGTTTTTAGTGAACTTCGTTCATGACTATCCCCTATAGTTACACAAATAGAATTAAGGCCTATAGCCTTACACACACCCAAAATGCATAGTCTTGCAAGCAAGATTTAGCCCTCTCAGCCCTATAGAAGATGAATGTACTCCCCTTGTAGTCTTGTAAACAAGATTGAGACCAAGATGGTCCTACAAGCACCCAATCAAATGTAGTCTTGCTTAGCAAGATTTAGGAAACTAGGCCCTACACATGAAGAAGCATTAGAAGTAAATATAGCCAAGTCTTCCCTCTCTTTAGATTGAAGAAAAATTTTGATTATAGTGGGGTGGAGTAGCCAGGTTCACTTGTTCCCCACTTGGGTTGTTCCCAAAAGATTGCTCTCTTGGTAGGCCCTCTAAAGGATAAAATGAAAAGACATGGATTAGGCATAGAAGGAGTTTGGATTTCTAATTTTCTCTCAAGTGAAAAAGAGCATAATCTATTATCTAATGTGGTGCTATCCCAAACACACCAGACACACTTATTCCTTTTAATTCCAAACCCAAATGTGAAGATTAATTTTAAACCCAAACTTAAAAGTGTGTGGAAAACTTTTCAAACAATATTTCTAAGGCTAAAAATAATCATAAAATTAGATTCCTTGCATTTTTTTTGAGGAATTTAAAAAAAAAAGATGGTTGAAAAATGATTTTTTATGTCCAAGTTATGAGTGTTTGAAATTTACATTTTAATATACATCTAAAGCAATTCTATGCTTGGACCATCTTTATGATCCATACATATACATACATTCATAAAAAAAATAAAAATACAAACAATAAAATTTGGGCACATACAAGATCATCTTTCTATATATATGTCAAATGCATTTGGTACATGTCATGTGACCTACCAAACAAATCACAAAACAAAATAACAAAAAAAAAAACAACAACAACAACAAATGTGTCACTGCTCAGCCTGCGAGGATTCTGATGTCGAAGCTCCTCTCCGTCCACTTCTATGCCTTGGTGGTCAGACACCAACATCCCTGATTGGCCTATTCACCCACTGTGTCCTTGCCCTATCTGTGAATGTTGCTTGCCTCTGATCTACTGGGATTGCTTGATGGTACAATCTCATATAGTAGGTAGCTTCCCACCCAACCCTAGCTGACTCTTTCATGACTGCTAGAGTCTCCATCAATAGCTGGGATGCCCCTAGGAGTGTCACTACCCATTGTGTAGTATCTCGCTAACCTTTGTAGGTTTTTGCCAAAAATCTCCATCGATCTCTATTCTCCATCACATCCTCTAGCTGTTGTCTACGATGGTTCACATCTCAAGCATAAGTATTCAACCGCTCTTGTGTCTTAGCTGTAATGGTGTCAATTTTTGACACTGTTTTCTAGGATACCTCCACCCTAGTTTGTAATACGTCATAAGCTTCTTGAGCACTATCTACCCAAGCTCGCTCTTCCTCTATCAAACCCTGCATCTAGGCCACTTTAGTTTGGGCACTATCTTCCCAGACTCTATCCATCAGTCCCTGTAACTAGGTAACCTCCTTCTCAGCCTGGTCATCTATGTTCTTCTCCACCACCAATAGTTTCTATAGGTTGCCTCTTTCTGTAACCACCACATCGTGGTCCTCCCACAACACATATTTTGGCTGCAATTCTTGATCTGACACAAATGATTGAACTGAGGCACCTTGCTTTTGTCCAGGAAAGCTGGAAAATACTGGATAGTTTGGCCCCCACAATTGTACATCTGGGCCTTCCTCTTGTACTCTCTCCACCTGCACCATTAGCTTCACAACATAATAGTCTTCATCAGTGAGATGTGTATCACCATGTGAGTGTAGTGGAGTATCATCTGGCTTAGCGACATCAACCTGATCACCTTGTCCACCTATTTGATCTTGAGGTGACCCATTCTAGCTTCCATCACCCTCATCCTGAGCATGTCTTCTAAGCACAGTCTACGACATCAATGGACCTATATCTCTTTGTGGATGTATTATACTAAGCTTTGGCCTCAGCCATCTCCCGTTTGCACTCTCATCACCACCATCCTCACTTCTAATTCCGCTCATTTTATCTAACACCTCTTCTTCTACCCACTGATGATCCATATTTCTTCACCTTCTTCTCTGATACACTTGTTGTGTATTCTCTTGTGAAGTATCCATGGCCTTTTCACTTGTTAAATACCAATCATTTATGCTTGAGCACCCTACTGTTAATAGCTCATCTTGTCCTTTATAGCCATTGTATATAGCGCGACGACACTTCTTCCTAAAAAAAAAAAAAACAAAAAAATCTTGTCATAAAATCAATCTGTGTGCTCCTATGATGTTCCATCATCACACCCGTATGAAAGAAGAAGTTTTTACCATCCCAAATATCATGCTTAAAAAGATCTCAACACGTTGTATCGTATTTATCTAGAATCCTGAGATTTTTAGATATATTATATTGGGTCCACTATCTTCTCATCTTGCACTATTGTACAAATTCTATGTAAATATCAGGTTAGTTAGTTTGTACATATTCCCTACAATCAATATTTTGTCTTGGTCTCATTGAATATATCACCAATTTTATGTTAGTCATCTGCAACAAATCATGGTCTCGCATTCTTCTAGCTATGTACTCTAGAAAGTCCTTAACCGAGATCTTTTATCATCATGATTCTCCTAGATCCTCAACTTTTTCCATTATATCTTAGTTCAAAAATTCTACCAACAGGTCCTTGTAGGATGCATCCTTCCTCATGTCTGACCTTATCTAGTTCATATCCCGTAGTACCGATCTCTATGGAAAAAGGTTGTTTTTCTTGGTTTCTTATTTTGATATTGGATTTCAATTTTGGTTTTTGATTATATTTTTTAAGCTATTTGATTGTATCACTCCTCAACTTTGCCATGATCCTTTATATCATGGTGTGCTACAAATGGGGCAATCCGAGTGTGAAGTCTTGATTTTGTTTTTCATCTTACTTCTACATGTGAGTTAGTAAGATATGACCCTTGCACATTCCACTTGTGATCTTATGGGTTACATAGTGCACTTGGGAAATATCATTTGTTTGTGGTTTCTCCAACATTGTTTCCACCATGCCTCCTTCTTAGGATCATGTGTGATGCTGGAGAAACCTTGCATGTCTTTTTTGAGTTAGTCCTATGCAATAATGGTGACAAGACCTTGATGTTCATAGTAACCTTGGTAGGTCTCTACTATTGCTATATCAAAACTATGTGCTCACTCTACATGTTGGGTGTCCCTTCTTGGAACACCCCATGCTCAAGCTTTAAGAGAAACCTCTCCTCCCATCAAAATTCCAACCTCTAAAACTTTGAACATCTAAAGGAAACCAGTTCCCAAAATCATAAAATCCCACCCAAATCCCCCACCCCTCAAACCTCACTCCTAATCTCCACACACCTTACCATCCCTCTTCCTTTCTCCTCCTGCATATTATTTTCCCCATTTTTATCATCCTTCTTTCCTACCAGGGTACATTTCTTTTCGAGATGTTTCCTGGGTCCCTATCTCTCTCCCCGCCGCCTTCTCAAGGGGGCATCATCTAGTCTACCTATCCTTTCATTCTCATAATCTGGGGCAACTTCATTGCCACAATTTCTTTGTGCCATCTATTATTTTAAACTTCTTTGAAATAAATGTTATTCTAACACTATGTTGAAGAGGGGCAAAATATAGACATCTAAATTTGATTAACAATTTTTATTAAATTTACTCATCTTACTCACATTTTTTGATTAAATAATCATGCATTATTTAATTAATTAATGATATGCTTCTAGCTAAATTAATTTAGTTAATTATCTATAATCCAATTAATATAAATGGTAATACATAACTATTTAATTAATTAAATCCCCTTCTTCTATTAATTTAAATAAATATATTTATCTATTTAAATTAATTCATATCTCCTTTTTAACCCACTTGGAATTAAATATTATATTTAATTCTATTTGAGCACACGACTCCTAACTCTCACCTAACCCACCTCTAAAGTCTTCCCTTATCATTTCAAGTCAAAACCCACATGGGAAAGATAAGATACTTTGCCCAAAATTTCTAAACTCTACAACTCGGATTTTGACTTTGGGGCTACTTTTGAAAGTCATTTAATGAGTTTTATGCCATCTAATGACCAAAATTTAACCCCTAAGCCTAAGTATACCAAGTGAGGAAGTTAAATTTGACCTTAACTACCCTCTAGAAGCCTCATAACCCCTCCAAAACCTCACTTGGAGTTAACTCACGAATTTATCCAACCTTAACCCATCTAGAAACTTTCTAAATCTTGGAAAAGATTTGTAGTAGGTTTTATTTTAATATTCAAAGTGGATCCACCTACCGACTTTGAATTAAATAATTAAAATAAGAGACTCTCAACCCTTGATTTTTATGCAATCCTGACTGTTGATTCTCCTAAAAATCTTATAAATTGAGCCTCTTCCCTTCACAAATCATCCACCATTTCATCAAAGTTATCATGCTAGTTTGAGAGCTTAAAAACTACCAAACTACCATTACAATGTCAAATTCCTTACTTATTATTGAAGTTTGAGCATACATTGAGCACACATCCAATCCATTTGGACAAATCCAAAAGATCAAGAAGGCTACATTTGAGTGTTTGTGATCTCTTCCCTTTGCTTTCTTTTGTCTTAGCATAAGTGTTGTTTTGATTTGTTTTGTTGAATGTTTCACTTCTTTTTATGTTCCTAACAATACATTTCATAGCTCACAACACTATATTTAAATTATAATTAAATTTACCTATGTCGGATGATCATCATCTACATTGAGTAAATCAACATATAATGAGATATCATCTCCGGCATCACCATGCGCGCCATCATCATCCTCGGCATATCCACCATGTGCATCACTAGCATCATCACCATATCCACCATGGGTAGCATGGGAAGCATCAGGATTAGACTGGGGACTCCTACATATACCCCCACAACTCGTGCAAACATGTGCTATACTGGGGGTAGTCCTCGCTTGGGTCATGTGCTGTAACAAATTGACCATAAGGGCACTCAAAGAATGAAGAGATGACTGCACTACTAGATGATAGAAAGGTGCATGAAGTATAGGAGATGGAAGAGGAACAAGGGGCTCATTTTGCACATAATTTATAGTTCTATCACTCAATTTTTGGCCCCTGGCCTATCCTGTGGCATGCCTTGACCAACCCCCTGATATGCTCTCATGTCAAAATCATTGGGTTTCTTACCCAATTCAAACTCAGCCTATAATTTCTTCAAAAAATAAAGTGGGACCTCATGATTAGCATGTGGTGGATGGTCAAATACCATCCATCACCGCTCCCAAAAATGCTCTTCTATGTCGCGATGTCTACACTATCTAATCTAAATATGTGGCTTCTTGCCAAGTATCTGCTCACCCATTGTAGGGTTCAAAAAATAGTGTGCCAAATCATTTTTTATAATTTTTAACTTATTAACCTCCTTAGAAGAGAGGTCATCAGCATAATATAGATGCATAGTCTACCTCCATGACTCAAAACTATCAATCTCATAGTCTAATATCTATATAGAATCTACTATGCCTTGCATGCTATCTGTAAGAAGTAGTAGCTGGATAGACAGATAGGGATCATTCCTAATAATGTTTATATCTCTCATGATCTCCTCAACATTTCTCCTAATATTATCTTTGAGCTATATAGGTGGAGGTGGAGGGGGAGGTGGTGGTGGTGGTGGTACGTGATGACCTATAAGCTTATCAATGTGAAAATCATCCATATTGCCAAACTACGTACATATAAAAATATGATAATTTACAATTACAATATTGTAAAATATATTTTACCTTACAAATTGAATGATTTAAATAATTAAAATTTAATAGAGAGAGAGAGAGAGAGAGAGAGAGAGAGAGAGAGAGAGAGAGAGAGAGAGAAGAGAGAGACAGAGTGGAGAGAGAAAGAGAGGAAGAGAGATAGATAGATAGAGAGAGAGAGAGAGAGAGAGAGAGAGAGAGAGTGTGTGTGTGAGAGAGATCTATATTTTAATTTTCTAAGTTTATATTTTCTAGATTTATATTTTGATTTTCTAAGTTTAGAGAGAGAAAGAGGAGAGAGAGAAAGTGAGGGAGAGAGAGAGAGAGAGAGAGAGAGAGAGAGAGAGAGAGAGAGAGAGAGAGAGAGAGAGAGAGAGAGAGAGAGAGAGAGAGAGAGAAATAGAGGTAGAGAGAGGAGAGAGAAAGAGGTGACAAAGAGAGAAAAAGAGAGAGAGGAGAAAGAGAAATAGAGAGAGAGAGAGAGAGAGAGAGAGAGAGATAGATATTTATATTTATATTTTCTAAGTTTATATTTTCTAGATTTATATTTTGATTTTCTAAGTTTAGAGAGAGAAAGAGGAGAGAGAGAAAGTGAGGGAGAGAGAGAGAGAGAGATTTATATTTTTATGTTGTAAGTTTAGGTTCTTCTAAGTTTATATTTTATAAATTTATATTTTGATTTTCTAAGTTTAGAGAAAGAAAGAGGAGAGAGAGAAAGAGAGGGAGAGACAAGAGAGAGAGAGGAGAGAGAGAGAGAGAGAGAGAGAGAGAGAGAGAGAGAGAGAGAGAGAGAGAGAGAGAGTGAGTGAGTTAGAGAGAGAGTTAGAGAGAGAGTGAGTTAGAGAGAGAGAGAGAGAGAGAGAATTTCTAAATTTATGCCTTGATTTGGACTAAATTTATGTTTTGGTTTTCTAAATTTATATTTTGATTTTCTAAGTTTGGGTTTTCTAAAATAATAAAAAAAATAGTACGTAGAGAGGAGAGAGAAAGAGGAGAGAGGGAGAGAGAAGGAGAGAGAGATAGAGGAAGAGGAGATAGAGAGAGGAGAGAGAGAAAGAGAGGAGAGAGAAAGAGGAGAGAGAGAGAAGAGAGAGAGAGATTTATATTTTTATTTTCTAAGTTTAGGGTTTTCTAAGTTTATATTTTGATTTTCTAAGTTTAGAGAGAGAAAGAGGAGAGAGGGAGGAGAGAGAGAAAGAGAGGGAGAGAGAGGAGTGAGAAAGAGGAGATAAAGAGAGGGAGAGAGGAAAGAGAAAGAGGAGATAGGGAGAGATAGACAGAGAGAAAGAACAGAGAGAGAGAGAGAGAGAGAGAGAGAGAGAGAGAGAGAGAGAGAGAGAGAGAGAGAGAGAGAGAAGTTCTAAATTTATGTTTTTATTTGAACTAAATTTATGTTTTGGTTTTCTAAATTTATATTTTGATTTTTTAAGTTTTGGTTTTCTAAAATAATAAAAAACAATAGTATGTAGAGAGGAGAGAGAAAGAGGAGAGAGGGAGAGAGGAGAGAGAGATAGAGGAAGAGTAGAAAGAGAGAGGAGAGAGAGAAAGAGAGGGAGAGAGAGAGGAGAGAGAAAGAGGAGAGAGAGGGGGAGAGAGAGAGAGAGAGAGTTTCTAAATTTATGTTTTGGTTTTCTAAATTTATATTTTGATTTTCTAAGTTTAGGGTTTCGTAAATTAATTTTGTATCTAGGTTTACGTTTTTGTTTAATTACCTAGGGTTTTGGTTTTCTACATAGGGTTTTGTAATGTAATTTTGTTTACCTTAATTTTACCAGTTTTCTACTTTAGTACGGTAATTTACAAAGTAAATTGAAATAAAAAAGAATTACTTGAAAGATAAAATATAATTAAATTTATACAATAATTTTTAAAATAACATTAAACTATGTTTTTAAATTAAAAATAACCTGAAACCACAATTTTTAATGACACAAATCATAAAAAAAATAATAAAAAAGAATAGTATGTACTTGGAACACTAAAAAAATGGCAGATTGGGTCGATAGGGGAAGCTAAACCGGGCACCTGAGCTTTTCTAAACATGATCCCATTTTTCTTAATGATGAAAATGACAAGAATTTTGTTTGAAATATATATATATATATATATATATATATATATATATATATATATATATATATATATATATATATATATATATATATATTCAAAATGGGCACCTGATTTGTTCAAATCAGGCACCCATATCACTTTGGGTGCCCGATCCAAAATGGGCGCCTGATTTTTAAATAGGCACCCGATTTTTGAAAGTGCATCAGGCTCCCAAACCTAAACGGGCGCCCATTTTGTATTCCTAATTTTCTACCCCCGCGGACTTCCGCGGAATTGGCCCCTAACTCTGAACTCTTACCCCCATGTTAAGAATTTTTAGCCCTCTAAGTAAGTGGTTTGGGGTCATGTTGAATGCCTTGAATGGGTACTCGACTTGGATCTAGCTTTTTCCCCTATTCTGCCCCATTTTCCGCTTCTTCTTGGCATTTTAGACTGTGAACCTGAGATTCTTGACCTTAGGGTCAAGGTCAACCTTTTAGGTCAAGGTCAACCTTGACCCTGACCTAGGTCAGTGATGATCTTGACCCTAACCTAGGTCAAGGTTGACCTCGTCCTTGACCCTAGGGTCTAGGATCCTCGGGTTAGCTTCTAGTTTCGAGATTTCATGAAAATCTTGTCTTTTCCCTCTTCGGGGCCATTATTTCTCAGATTAAGTGTCCTATTCTCAAATTTATATTTGAGTTGGACCTTTCTCAAAATTTGTATAGGATTCCTAATTTATTATTGGAGATTAGCCTTTCTTGAGTTTTGTGTCTAATGCTCAAATTAACTTTGGGGTTGGCCTTACCTCAAATTTTGTAACAAGTCTCTTAAATAATTATTCTATTTCTATATTAAGGGTGGTCCTCTCCTAGAGTTTTGTGTCAATACTTTAATTTAATTTCCTCTCCATGTGCACCTCTCTAGAGTTTTTTGCCATGGGCCCTTAATTATTGTTTTCTACGAGGCCCCTCTTGTGCCCTAGATCACTATAAAAGGGAGCCGTCCTCTCTCATTTTCTCCATCTCTCAAATCTCACATCCACTTTCATGATCAAGCTCTTAAGTGCAAGCATTCAAGCATTCAAGCCTTCAAGTATTCAAGCATTCAATTCATCACGGAGATCCATTAGTAGCCATTGAAGGATTAAAGCTCTATAGAGCTCTCTTGTTGAAGAGTCCTCCATTTCCATTCAAGCCTCTTCCTAATTCAAGATCCATTCAAGATTAGTGTTGAAGATCTAAAGGCAATTGATTGAAGACATCCTACATTTGATTCTGCATTCATCCATTCTTGTGGATTCAAGGATTTGAATCCTCCACAAGGGTTTTCAACATAAGCAAGGTGAATTGTTCCATTTACTTTGTTTACTACTGCAATTTCAATTCAATTTTAAGTTTAATTCCTAAATTAGGGTTTGATTGAGGAAAACCCCTCCCCCCCAACAAACAAAACCATTTTTCTTGCAAGTATAGGTGTGGAATTTTGGATCTAAGATCAGATTTGGATACCCTTTTCGATGAACTTTTGAGATCTGCGAACAAAGTCAAAATCAACCTTCAGAATAAAAATGCAGCCTTTGACCTTTTATGAGGGTCAAAGTTGACCTGATCTAATCTCAGAAAAAGATTTCTAGGTTTTGTAGATCTCACAGTTTTGATTCAAAAATGCAAAAATCAATAGTTTTTGAGATCATTTGACAGGGTTTTCAGTAGATTCTTTTTTGGAGGTAAGTACCTTTATTTCCTAATTTCAATATTAATCATCTACATTTACTTTCCATATCAATACAATTGCATATAAGTGTAAAATATTGGCTTTGGGGTCTCTTTTATGTGCAAACCATTATTCTAGGACCTCATCCACATTTTTACCCTTTACATTTTGGTGAACCGGACACGCTTACCCTCCTTTCTTTTGTGGATTTAGATGCTCTATTGTGTTAGATCTTCCTTTGTATTCCCTTGTGTGTTCACCTTCACTATACATTTTGGTGAACCCGACTTACTTACCCCTTTCTTTTGTGGAATTAGATGCCCTATTTTGTTTATGGTGTTTGATTTCCTTTCCATGCTTATAAATTTCATTTGAATGCATTTAGATATATCTAGATCTATTTTATATGCATTTCTTTATTCATTATCATGATGCACAAGTTGTTTCAAGTGTTTTTCAAATGCCTTATGGATAGGGATGATAATCCTCCTATTTGGGATGAAACTTTTGATTTGGATGTTGATTACTCTCTTCCTCATGAAACCATTGTGAATGATCCCTTGGATAAAGATATTGATTTATCCCCTCCTCTTGAAGAATATTTGATACATGAGGGTGATTTATTAATAGATGATATATTCATACATGATGATGACTCTTTTCTTAAAACACACTCCCTTTATGTGAACATTTTAGTGAAAGAAGATGACATTATAGATTCTTTACCTCCATTTGAGATTCCTTCTAGTGATGAGGCATTAGTGGAGAATGATATGAATTCCCTTAATGCACTCCCTTTTAGTGATGATCCTATGGAGAATAAATATCTTACCTCAGCTCCTCCTAGGATGTCCTCTTTTCTTCCTTCTTGTGAATCTATTTGTAGTGTTGAGACAACTAAAATGGTTTATCCTAAACCCTTGTTGACTGTCAAAGGTTGTCTTTCAATGATCAAGATTCTATAGCTCACACTTATCGTACAACGAATAACTTTCAACTTAATCTGGTGGTTTCTACTTCTTTACCACCTTCTAAACCTATTCTTCCTCCTCCACCCAATCCTCCTAGCAAGGAGTATGATTTGATAAACCAATTGCAAAATACTGCTGCCAAGATTTCTTTATGGGAGCTTCTTCAAACTTCACCTACCTACTATGAAGCCTTTCAAAAAGCTCTAACAACTCTTCCTACTCCACCTCCTAATCAAGAGAACATCAATAACTTCTTACAATGCATGCATGCTACCCCGGGTCTTCCTGACATTGTATTTACTCAAAAGGATTTACCTTCTAAAGAAGTTCAAAATTAGTATGATGCTCTTATGGTTTCTATTTCTATCAATAAAAGTATCATTTGTAGGACCTTGATTGATAATGGATCTGGGCTTAATGTTTGTAGCATGGACATGCTCAAATTGATTAACGCTGATCTTTCAACTATTCAACCTGACAATGTTCCTATACGTGGCTTTGATAACATTGCTAAGAACACTTTAGGCATCATTACCTTACCTATCAAAGTAGGACCGGTCATCCTAAATACACCTATTCATGTTATGCCTAGACCTCTCAATTATAACCTTCTTTTGGGTAGACCTTGGTTGCATGAGATGCATGTCGTTCCTTCCACCCTTCACCGTAAAGTTAAGTTTATACATAACAACAAGATGTATACGCTTCATGCAGATGATGTGCCTAATCCTTGTCTAAATATTCAAACCCACACTACTCCTATTTCTAATAGTAATCCTCCTTCCTCTAATGCTCTTCCTGACGATGATTGGGGAACCTTGGATTTTAATGCTACCTTTATTGGAGAGTATAAGGTTAATGATCTTGATTTTATGAAGCAACAAAAAGAATTTGAACAATGAGTTTTTACTTCTAAAGCCATTCGTAATAACTTTTTCATTACTTCTACCCACAATGAATCTTTCAAACCTACTAATTATGACATAGTGACTACTGAAGTTTCATTGACTCCTTCTGATATGGCTTCTCATTATGGTCTTGGTTATCATTTCCTAGTTAAACAAGGATTTAATGGTCAACATTGTGGTAAGCATAAATGGGGAATTCAAATGCCCTTACACACTAGGGGGCATGAGCATTCTTATGTATTAGGATTTAATCCTCGACAACAAATCAATGTTAACAACATCTCCAATAACACTTCAAAAAATGATGTTACTAGGAAGGAATTTGACCAAGAAGTTCTTTTTCCAAAACTCATTTGTTCTAAGATGATTATTAGACCTAAACGCAAAAAGAAACATAGTTCACACTTTAAGACTCTTCCTTTTTGCTTATATCATAGATTTCATGATCAATCTACTAATGAATGTCAAGATTTACATTATAATATTAGGAAGCTCATTGATAGTGAGGTTATTTATATATCATGTGGAAATGAGTTGTATTTCAATCCTGTCTTCTCCAAATAACATTTATGTTCCTATTATGGAGCTCCACATTATGTAAACAATGTTAGCCTAATCCTTGGGGGCTCGTTGTCTTGTATAGTGTTGTGAGAGATATAATAGGTCCCCTTCCATCTTTGTTCCTACACTTGGTGGGCAAGGATGTCATCTCCTTCTTTTCTGTCTTTCTGGGATTCACCTCTTTCCTTGGTTAAGAAGTATCTATCTATTATGTGATATCCAATCATACATGAAGATTTTGGTTTGCATTGAAGATCATTGTCCTTAATCACAACCTCTTTCATTGTTTGACATTGGTTTCCATGGTTGATATATCTCTCACCTTGGAAATTGAATAGTGTTCTATCCCTCACAAGGGTTACTTTTTTACTTCTTGCATGATATCTCTTTGCATTCAACCCTTCCATGGCCTTATAGGAGCTGTGACCTTCTTGGCTTGGACTGGGTGTTGTCTATGGATATTTTCTTGATGTTGAAGAAGGCTTTATCCTTGTTCTTTTCTTTCCTTAACATGTCAAAATAGTATGTTTTTTCCATCTTGAGGAGGGGGGCATATATACGGTCTCCCTCATTCTATATTATGTATTTTTGTTCTAACCTTTTGTTTTACAACATGCTAAATCCTCTGAAGGTAACGCACATAAGTTGCTAAATCCTGAAGGGACACACATTTCTAGTTTCAAACATGCTAAATCTTGGAAGGTAATGCACATAAGTTACTAAATCTTGAAAAGACATGCATTTTCAATATGCTAAATCTTCTAAAGGTAACGCACATAAGTTGGTAAATCCTGAGGAGACAGGCATTTCACATTCATAGTGATACAAGAATGTGGATCTATGGTTATTCTAGAAGCTATCAGAAGATGCACTACATACATGCACAAAGCTGCTAGAAGGTGCAAAACATTAGGGTGTGACTATCAAGTGTTTTCTTGGTGGGCCATCCTATCCTCTATGTGGTTCACAGTGAGATACACACATCTTACTGGGCAAGCTAACCACTCCTCTCTCTCCTTTTCTCTTTTTTCTTTAGTGATGTTTCTCTTATTGCAATCTTCGAGTTGACAAAGACTCGAGTCCCTGGGGGCTTGAGGATTCCTTTGTCCCTTTAATTTCAATAAGATTATCTTTTTCTTTGTGACCTCCTTTACCAAGAGTTTGCATCAAGTCCATACTCTTGCTAAAGTGGGGGCTTAATGTATCATCTTAAAATGGAAGCACTTCCATGTTAAGAATGTTTAGCCCTCCAAGTAAGTGGTTTGGGGTCATGTTGAATGCCTTGAATGGGTGCTCGACTTGGATCTAGCTTTTTCCCCCATTCTACCCCATTTTCCACTTCTTTCTAGCATTTTCCTGTCATTTTAGACTGTGAACTTGAGATTCTTGACCTCAGCGTCAAGGTTGACCTTGACCCTGACCTAGGTCAGGGATGACCTCGACCCTGACCTAGGTCAAGGTCAACCTTGTCCTCGACCCAAGGGTCTGGGATCCTCGAGGTTAGCTTCTAGTTTTAGGATTTCATCAAAATCTGGTCTTTTCCCTCTTTGGGGCCATTATTTCTTGGATTAAGTTTCGTATTCTCAAATTAATATTTGAGGTGGACCTTTCTCAAAATTTGTATAGGATTCCTAATTTATTATTGGAGATTAGCCTTTCTCAAGTTTTGTGCCTAATGCTCAAATTAACTTTAGGGTTGGCCTTACCTTGAATTTTGTAACAAGGCTCTTAAATAATTATTTTATTTCTATATTAAGGGTGGTCCCCTCCTAGATTTTTGTGTTAAGAATTTAATTTAATTTCCTCTCTATGTGTACCTCTCTAGAGTTTTTTGCCATGGGCCCTTAATTATTTTTTTCTACGAGGCCCCTCTTGTGCCCTAGATCACTATAAAAGGGAGTCGTCCTCTCTCATTTTATCCATCTCTCAAATCTCACATCCACTTTCATGATCAAGCTCTCAAGTGGAAGCATTCAAGAATTCAAGCCTTCAATCATTCAAGCATTCAATTCATCAAGGAGATCCATTAGTAGCCAGTGAAGGATTCAAGCTCTATGGAGCTGTCTTGTTGAAGATTCCTCCATTTCCATTCAAGCCTCTTCCTAATTTAGGATCAATTCAAGATTGGTGTTGAAGATCTAAATACAATTGATTGGAGACATCCTACATTTGATTCTACATTCATCCATTCTTGTGGATTCAAGGATTCAAATCCTCCACAAGGGTTTTCAACATAAGCAAGGTGAATTGTTCCATTCACTTTGTTTACTATTGCAATTTCAATTTAATTTCAAGGTTAATTCCTAAATTGGGGTTTGACTAAGGCAAACCCCTCCCCCTAGACATACAAAACCATTTTTCTTGTAGGTACAGGTGTAGAATTTTGGATCTGAGATCAGATTTGGATACCCTTTTTGATGAACTTCTGAGATATATGAACAAAGTCAAAATCAATCTTTAGAATAAAAATGTAGCCTTTGACCATTTATGAGGGTCAAAGTTGACCTAATCGAATCTCAGAAAAAGATTTCTAGGTTTTGTAGATCTCCCAGTTTTGGTTAAGGGACGTGGAAATCAATAGTTTTTGAGATCGTTTGACAAGGTTTTAACAGATCTTTTCAGGGATAAGTACATTTATTTCCTAATTTCAATATTAATCATCGACATTTACGTCCCATATCAATAAAATTGCATATAAGGTGTAAAATATTGGCTTTGGGGTCTCTTTTATGTGCAAACCATTGTTCTAGAACCTCATCCACATTTGACCTTATACAGAAAGTGTTTACATTGCTAGGTTGTTGGGATATTGTGAATGAATTGTTGATTTAAAGGTTTGAAGGGGCTACTAGATAGGCCTAGAAAGGCTATAGTAGAAGAATGGTGAAGGATGAGTGGATAGGAGTGAATGGGAAATTGTACATGGCAAATGTACCATGTTAAGATGATCTAATGTGTTAGGATCAGGGGTGTGAAGTCTGGTTTGATTATTTATGTGCTGGAGGCACTAGGTACACTAGGTGGCCTACGAGGGTACACTATCTGGATAAACCAAAATGCAAATCTTCCATTTCAGAGAGGGATAAGTATGGAAAGGAAATGAGATAGTGTACCCTTGAATTGCATTGGTTGCTTAAGGCTCTTCCATGGGCTTCCAAGTATGATGTGCTTGCAAGTAATTGGCATAACAACATAAAGTTTTTTTTATAATAATGAGAATATTTTTACAACTCAGATCAATAGGAGCACCAGAGGAAAGAGTTGAGCAGATAAAACCTTCCGGTATTGCCCCAAAAAATAGAAGATAAGGTTGTCATTAAATCCTAAAATCTTCCTGTTATACATACGGGGTAATGCATGAGCAATTTACTGTCCACACAAATTTATAGTGCTATATAAATTTGACATGTTACAATATTTTGTATCTCCATTTATTCCAATGAACCAATTGGGTCTTCCCTACCCTTGATTATCTCAAGTATTTCCTCGTGGTCTGACTCACGAACCTTCCAAAGATTTTTATTATGTGGTCTTCCCCCATATTTGATCAAGTGGACATTTGATTCAACAACAAGTTTGATAATGAAGATTCTTTCTGTGTGTCTCCCAATCCTTGAACAACCACAACCTAGGGTTCTTCATAGCATATCGTCTATGCCATGTACCAGTTATAACCACTACTCCTATAGGGTATTCTAATTCTTCACCATCAATAACTGAGTGATCCCATTTCTTTTTTGCCTCAACACAACAACACAAATAATAATCTATCCCTTCTCCTTGTCTTCAGGTGCAATAACAACAAAACTATGGCATGTAATTATATAAACATAATGAGGACATTATTTTATGAATATTTATGATAAAGTACTAAATTTGAGATTATTTGTATGTGGAAAATTTTACCTGGTTGTACTAGATTAGATAAGTGATCAAAGTCAATGGATGATTCCATTTCTATCAGTTGTAGTGATATTCATGGGGATGATAAGAGGCAAGTAGACTCAAAATACGTGTATACCATTCATCAACCCTTTCCTTTGACTCACACTCATTCCAATCTTCATCTACACATGATGAACAAAAGCACACCATATGTCATGTGTGGATACTCCATGAACCTATATTACAACTATAGAAAAGTGCAGCTCACTCGGTCCTATCAATGTACAACAATATTCATATGGTGCAATGTTATTTTCATCCATCAACCAAAAAAATCTATGAACTATAGACTCACCTTCATTACCTGGATCCATTGTAGTGTTCCACCATTGGACAATACATCCTGCATCTGGCAATGTTTCTTTCTCTTTGTACTATAATTCTTCATGTGCTAAGGCTCTTTTAATACAAGCACTTGTGCCATGATGCTCTCCCTTTCCATGACCGATGTCTGTGAAATTCACATATATTGAATTCTAGTAATCTTATGCTCCTGCATAGCCAATAAATATCTGAGAATTCTTGAATTGTGATGCACAATCCATATGATATCTTGATGATATTTTATGCCCCTTTTTTCCAAATGACCAAAAATAGTTGAAACAAACTATGTACAAACTCTATAGAATGTGAGTGATCATCATTGATATAAAAATGATACTCCCTCAATATCTTCCTGTTTTACTCTGTACTATCTGGTGCATGCATGAATGCTATATGAATAAATATAGCAACCTATTGAGAGCTGTAATACTTTGCTTGCACCTCATTTGTGGTTGTAGTGTGTAGTTCTTTGCAAAGTCCACAATTGAAACAATGGTATCAAGTGGAAAAGTTGTCCTTGCACAACTTGAATTGCATATCCAACCATCACGGTCTATGTGTATGCCTTGCATACTCATAATAATTTTTAAAAAAAATGTCCATGAACTGATACACTGAAATTTTTTTCAATTACTAAATCACATCTTTTAGCCTCTTTTCAATCTTTTAGATTGTATGTCATGGTCTTATATTTTCCAAATTCCACTATTTCATTATCGATTGCATGCGTACTCTTCATATGTTGACAAATTGTCAAATGTCGCAAACCTCTGCAATCTATGCATGTACCATTCAAGCATGAGAGCTTGTAAAATTGTTGACCATCCACTCTCTCACATAAAATGGTATATATGAATTCACTTGAAGATCTAAGCTGGGGCATTTATGGTACAATCCTGCAAAACATTGTTAGAGTGCAAATCTACACATATATTCCTATAAACTTCAAAATGGTTAGAAAATCCAATATGTACCCTACAACAACAAGTTGTGCATGTGTGATTTATCTTCACATAAAAAGGTTTACACATTTCAAAATATCTTTTACTAATTTTAATTTGAGGATACATATGCATAAGTTTTGCTAAGAATTGTGTTGAGTTGAATCCAAAAAATGTTTGGATGTGGAACACGAATTTGACTACCAGTCCTCCTTCTTACAACATCTCTTTGATTAGGAGATACCCATGTATTATTCTTCCAAAATTCTTCAATCAAGGATTTCAGAGCTTCAAAATTTGCTTTATCTTTTCATGGTAGTCTACCAGAAAATGTCCATAACTCATTGCTATCTAGATCTCCACTCTTTGACGCCTTCCCAGGGCTCTCAATAGAGACTTTCTACTTATTTTCAATGTTTCTTGTCTTTCTAATGAGTCAAGATTCTTCATTGAGTGCTTACTATCATTGATGTAAGTACACATTGCATGACATTACTATCTTTCATGCGTGATGTAGAACCCACACACTCATATGCAGTCATTAGATTCTTACAATAGATTTTTTCATTTGACTCATCCATCATTCTTAGCCCAAGAATCTTCATGATGGGCCTAAATTTCAGATTTCTTATCATTTCAACAAATAGTTGACATCTTCCTGTCATGTTTAAATTCTCAAAAAATGATCTCCAAATATGATTAGCATTTATTGATAAGTACACTTGGGAATCTTGTTAGGCATTTCCTTGCGAAATGTTAGTATCAATATCAATCAAATATCTTGGATTTCTATAAATAATTCTAGGAGCATCAAAAATATTATGTGTGAATTGCATACCATCTTGAGTGCCTTCAACATGAGACAATGTTGTGCCTACACCTTGGGATGTAGATAATGGCGTGCCTTCAACATGAGACGATGCTGTGTATATACCATGGGATGTAGATAATGGCATGCCTTCACATGAGATGATGTTGTGCCTACACCTTGGGATGTAGATAATGGTGTGCCTTCAACATGATATAATTGTGTACCTCCACTTTGGGATGTAGACAA
>BSBK01011466.1:0-196905 GCA_027943335.1 Chamaecyparis obtusa
TATATATATATATATATATATATATATATATATATATATATATACATCTCATATATACTAAATACATACATACATATCTTTACTAGTACTGACTTAGTGTTTATTCGACTGAAGCTACCAAACATCAACACTCCCTTTTAGCTAGGGAGGATAAATCAATCCAATGTCAACACTTAAGACACTTGACAACATCAATCAAATGATGTAAGAAATAAAGGCATCATCCTCAAGACATAGCCAATAGAAACATAGTCTCAATATGTGGATTGCCTCCATCGGCGATTCTATCCACAAGTTCTCAGGTGGATTGCCTCCATCAACGATTCTATCCAAAAGCTCTTGAGTATTGGCCTATCGGAATGTCAACACATGAAATTCACCAAATACTCTAAGTATTCGCCTATCAGAACATCAACATATGATATTCACCAAGTACTCAATAAGGTACTGGCCTGCAGAATATCAACACATGATATTCACCAAATACCTATCATATATCTATACAAACAACTCATACACCGTTAGTGACATCATTAAATTAAAATAAAATAACTCAATAATTATTAAAATGTGATACACCAAGATATTGAAAGGAGTCCGCACGTTCCTTAACACATAAGTATTTCTAAGGAAGATCTGTGATCAGAAAAATATTAAAAGGATGTTCATCACAGTTATATATCCAGAAAAATAACACAACCCTTGATCTATGAAGAATAATTTTAATCACAAAGATGCTAAAATGAGATAAACTTAAAAGGTTTCAGATGTGAAAAATAGAAAAGGACATCAGTCACCAATCTTCATACAAATGTAATATCAAAATAGATCCCAAAATGTTATATATAAGCTCTCAAATGCTTTGAAAATGCATAATATGAGTTTCTTACAATCGATGGAAGCAATAGCAAAATGTCCCCAAAACCACAAAGTCTCTCCAACTCCCAAAAACTGAACCCCTCATTCTAAAAAATTCCTCAGAGCATATAATGCTCCACCCACCAAGAGAGGAACTCAAATCTGAAACCCTAGGTCGGATTTCTTCAAAAAATTTAAAGAAGGGCCTCAAACCTATCAAAAACCCACTCAATATGAATGAACAAACACTCAAACGTGGATAGAAATAGATCTCCTAAAAAATGCGCATCAAAAAGATCCCAAAATGTATGCAATGGACGTGAAACTGCTCCTCAAATGGTTCCACATGATGACCACTCAAACTCAATCCAAGAATCCCAAGAAAGACTCAAGAAGAGTCACAAAACAACTCAAAGTTCAAGATGAGCTCCAAGTCATCTAGCAAAAGAAAGACATCACTACCCTCTTAATTCCTCATCAAAACAAACAAATCCTCCTGACTAACACATCTCCTGTACATTATTTGATATTTGACAATTTGTTTGTAATTGCACCAATTATTTAAATATTAAATTTAATAATAATACAATAGTATGTGATAAAATAAAACTAAAAGTGTAAAAAATTTAAATTTTTTCCCTACCATTTTATATGTATTAAGAAATAATGAAAAATTTACTGTGTAAATAAAAATTAAAATTCATACTTACTCAGTAGATTATTTCATATATTACTTAATACACATAAAATGAAAGATAAAAGATTTAAATTATTTAAAAATTTATTTATATTTTAGCACATACCTTATATTATTATTATAACATTGGGAAATGCTCCTATACTTATGTGAGTAAATTTTGACTTTAGATTATTTATTTGTATGCCATAAAAAACAAAGGTAAATGGGATGTTTCTTACGGTATACAAACTCTAACCCAAGGCAATCTCTCTTCATTCGATACATTTGGATTTTGGGAGATAAGAAAAGAATGAGGGTTTTGTAAACCCTTGCAGGAAGTCGCCGTTGCTAGAAGAAATTGATGCCTCTTTCCTTCTTCTATTTAATGTATCTCAACTTTCTTGGGTTGTTGTATATTAGCTTGCTTTGGCTACCTCTCCTTGGATTGAAGTTGTTGTGATTGGGACTATTGCTAACTATTGGTAACTGGGCATTTGATGTCATTTTCTATTCTTTGTCATTTTCTCTTCTTTGGCGTGGATGGGACTCATTCTTGGCTTACTGGGTAAGTTGCTTATTCTTGGACTGTCTCTTACATTTTCCATATGAGTTGTCCATTCTTTGTTGTGCTGGACATGTTGGACTGGTTCTTTGAACATTGCAAAGACTTTTAGGTTGTTTTCTTTATTTTGTGGCTAACCTTTCATACAATACAAGCTTCTCCTTTCATTTCTTTCTAGAAAAAATGAAAAAGAAAGAAAAAAATATATTTAAACCCTCTACTATGCTATTTACTGGGATTACTTGGTTTGTGTTTTTTAAAGATTAGGTCTTCTAGCATGGGTGTTTTTCTTGGAGAACTTCAGATTGCTTGTCTTTGGATTTGATGATATAGGAATTTTTTTTTTCCTGTTAAGATAAGAAATATTTATTTATATCCTTCTCTTAACATAGATGTAACATAAATGTAGTACCAGTTGTGAATATTCCACCTATAGTATCTTTTCCATATCACTTACTTGCAATATCCTATCACACACAATGATCATATACTTGTTGTAGTTTCAATAATCCCTTATTTTAATTATTTCATGTAGCTTCTTGTCAAATATTCTTTCAGCATACTTGTATTTGTTGAAGACCTTCAGCTGAAACATTTATTTCTTTACCTACAGACCTCTGAATTTGTCATCTCTCTATTTTGAAAAGCCATCTTTCTCTTGATCAACAACATTGTGTTATTTTTCCCTCTATTATAGTTCTGTTGTAACTGCACTTGCATAAATTTGAAACATTAGCTGTCCCAAAAAGTATAAAATAAAAGGTTTCAAGAATGACTCTTATCCCTTTGTTGTTTCTGTTGATCTGATTCATAATGTCTTATTGGGTAATTCTGATATAAATGAAAAAGGTTTCATAAATTAATATTTCCCTTTAATGTTTGTGTTATTTTGTTAATACGCATCATAGCAACACATTACAACCTGAGAATTTTGTAGCATTTTCTTTGACTAGTCCTCCATTAGCAATACATTTTCAAGTTAAAATACATATGATCATCTGATTCTTTGATTAGATTTTCTTCAATCCCATCTCTAATGGGTATGCTGGGCTCAAAAACCATCATAGGAGCCTACAATTAATTCCACAAACCCATGAGAGATAGGATCCTGCATAGGAAATAAACATGTTAATGATAAAAATTGTTAATTCATCTTCCTCTGATATGATAATAGATTCGTGTTTATTTTATGTAAGTGTATGATGGTAGCATAGAATATTTTCTTGAAGTGAGGTGTTTCCATGATTTCTTAGATCCATCCGATCTAACACATTTCTTTTCTCATGTAGGTTTCACACACAAGGACAAGCTATGGACGAAGACAACAGACTAGAATGGTTGGAGCTATGCAATGCAACCATTCAATGCAAGCAATGACTGGTTCCCTATGAGCTTCATTTCTATTATTTTCTCATTCTTTTCCATGTTTATATACTTTATAGGATAGAAATATATATAATAACATACTAGAGGCTACTCTCTCAGTCACTTGTGTGAGACTATTGCTTTCAGCTTGTTCATTTCTTTTTTTTATTGTAAATAAATATTGTACATATCTGATTCTAATTTATACAATGGAAATTTATTCTTTCACGTTTATTTCAGAATGGAACAAGATTTTCAATAATATTGGCTGAATGGAAATTGGAAATAAACAAAATTTTGTTTCTTTGCACAATGTTACTATTCAGAACTAAATTTCAACTTGCATATAAATTTTAGTAACATTGTTAGCAACTTTTTTTGTTTGTCTACCTACAAGACACTTGAAACCTGTTGGGTATAAGTCCATTGGGTGACTGAGTTGAAACTAATGCACGCCTTAACCTTTCAAAACAAAGCTTATCCATCCTTGTCTTTCTATTTGAAATATCCAAATATACTTAAATGAATGCAATAACTTCATGAAATGTTTATTTGTGTATGCATGGTTGTTGTGGACAAAAAGAAAAGGGTGAGCCTATTTTGGCTTTTTTTAGTCACACATTAATTGATGAACTTGATAGGATGTGACTACCTGTAAGTTTGTTTATATTTATGTGACTGGTACAAACAACAAATAGGGGTCTTTTAACTTTGAGACACCAATGCATAAAAATTGTCGCAACATTAAATATGAGACCTTTGTTTGAGCTGGACTATAAAATAGGAATCCTAGACCTAGGGAAATAAAACAAACTACACTTGGACAATACTTCTTTGAATAAATCTAAGCCTAATATGCTAAAGCATTTATTGAAAGCATGAAACCTAACCTAAGAAAACAAGACAAACTGATAGATCATACCTCAAAGTAAGACTTAAGGTGTATCCCATTCACATGGGTAGGTAGAACATGTCCCTCCATAGTTTCCTATTGGACCACATTGTGCTCCTTGCATGTAGTGATAACAAAAGGCCCAACCTAGAAATTATCAAATTTTGTATGCTAATCTAGCCTACTCTTTAGCAAATCCCATTTTAAAACCAAATCACCTTCTTTGAAATACTTGTTAGTAGCCTTCTTATCAAATGTTTTCTTTGTCTGTGACTACTGGTACTCCATTTTCTGCAATGCTAAGGCTCTTTCTTCATCCAACTCCTACAATTTAATGAATCTCAGCTTCAAGTGATCATCCTCCTCAAATAGAACCAATTGGTCTACAAGTTGTAGGGATTGAAATTAAGTAGAAATAGGAAGCTTAGCCTCCTTCCCATATACCAAAACATAAGGAGAGGTACCAATAATCTGTTTAGGAATAATCCTATCCAACCATAGGGTAGATTCAAGCTTTGAATGCTAGTCCCTCTTATTCTCCTATAATATCCTCTTTATTATTCTGATCAGATTTCTATTTGTAGACTCGGCCAATCCATTACCCTGAGTGTAATAATTTGAAGATGTATTTAGATAAATGTCATTCTTGAGAGCCCACTCGGCTACTTTAGATCCCACAAAAGTAAGTGCATTATCAGAAATCAGAGATTTAGGAACCCCAAACCTGGTGATTAAATCCTCATAAAAACTTAGTACAACATTTTCACAAGCTTCCCTTGATGTCACAGCTTCAGTCCATTGTGTGAAATAACCCATCATTGTTAAACTCCACCTATGGCCAATGCTGGTACTTGGATTTATTGAGCCTACAAAGTCAATTCTCCACCTCATAAAAGGTTGTTTTACAATGATGGGATGCAATGTTGAGGCTGTAAGCCTTTCCTTTCTAGAAAATAAAGAACATTTTTCACGTCTCCTTGCCCAAGCATGGGCATCCTTGAATAAACCAGGCCAATAGTAACCTACTCTCATAATTTTATAGGCTATTGTTTTTTGGGAGAACTGACCCCCTGCATCATGAAACTCTTCAAAGAACTTGCTAACTTGATCAACATCAATACGTCTCAACAACATACCATTGTGATCCTTTTTGAATAAAATATTCTCAATTAGCACACATGGAACATATTTTAATCTAAAGTACTACGTTTGGCTCTATCCATCCTTGAAGGGAATTATCATGTTTGCAAAAAGTGCACCATTTCACTCAACCAGCTAGCTGGTTATTCATCTCCAGCCTCAACATCATTAACTAGCAATATTTCTTGGCTATCTTTTACTTTCTAAGTTGACTCATCATCCATCTTCTCACACAAACCTTTACATCTAATGATTTTGGTGACATGCATGTCTACATCATATTCCATAACGCAAGTAATCCAGATTGCACGTTTTTCATTCAAATCCTTGCTCAATAAGAATTCCTTTACACTGGGATGAGAAACCATTAAATGTATCTTGCTGATGCCATAGGTTGCTCTAAAACTTGATCATTTTGTTGAATGAGAACTAAAAAAATTACATCTAAGCTCCCATAAGCATATAGTATGAAATATTTAGCAAAGTTAGGATTTACCAAAGAAGGTGCAGCTAATAAGGCTTCTTTAATCACTTGAAAACTGATATTCCCCTCCTTGGTTAAACTAAAAACAACATTCTTCTTTACCATTGTTGATAAAGGTTTCAATAGACTTGTAATATCTAGAATAAAATGTCTTATAAAGTTAATTCTACCAATAAAACTTTGTAATCCATTTTTGTGACTTGGAAGAGGTAACTCCAAAATGGCCTGCACTCTTTCACGATATATGGTAGTGCCATATTTTAAGACAATGTATCCAAGAAGCCTACCTTAATGAAAAAAATAGAATTTTTTGGATTAAGAGAAATCCCAAACTCCTTGCATCTTTCTAAGACCTGCATGAGATGAACAATATGATAAGTAGCTTCCTTATTGTAAATTGTTATGTCATCTAAGTATACTAGGATAATATTATACATCAGATTTTGAAAAGCCATATCCATAGCGTTCTGGAATGTAGCCCCAATATTAGACAAACTGAAAGGCATTCTCCTATATGCCATTGTTCCCCATTTTGTAGTGAAGCAATTTTTTGTTAGAATAACTGATGGGGGGGTGAATTAGTTAGATCAATTATCCTAAAGTCCCAAACTCACAGATGTACATTACAAAACAATTTCAACAAATTATGTAGCTTGGTAACATAAAATGTCAATATGTCTGTCCACTTTATCGATTACCAGTAATTATCAAAACTGTGATTACCAATTAAATCATCTATGTAGTATCTAAAGTGTGATAAAAAATATTCATCACAAATAATAATTAACACAATGATTTAACGTGGAAACCTTGCTAAGGGAAAAACCACCTAGGACCGGTAACCCAAAATAATTCACTCTTCTAAAGTGACCTTGGTAAAGAGCCAACCCTATTAAAGGTTAAAATGAACACTGCTAGGTGTGACCTGGTTAGAGGATTTATCACTAATAGTTAACTTTTGACTAGCATTCACTATGGGGTCAACAAGATAACACTTTGCATTCAACAAATGTCATAGGATAGTGCAAAAAGATTGTTAAGTCCAATCGATTAAGAGATTTTATGGATCAATAGTTAAACTGATACAGTACTGATCTGATTCAAATAAAACTCAATTGCAAATATTCAGATCTATGTGTTGGTGATCTTTTTCTCCATAGGTCAGCTTGGCATCAGGATTGACAGGGCTAGTGTCACATTCACTCAACACTCCAAAACTGATAGGAAAAAAGGCCAACTGACAAGGATCAAAGAGAGATCCTTCTACACTTTGAGCTCCACATCACTCAGGTGGGTATACCTCATCTGCACACACATATTACCTTGTGTCATACTACAGGCCTGCAGGTAATTGACTATGGAATGATTTTCAAACTCTTCTAGGTATCCTATACCTCAATAAAGCCAATATCTCATGCAATAGCCCAACTTGCATGGAGTGAGTATGAAAACCAGAAACCTACACTAAAAACTTGAAAGGGAAAGGGTGGGATAGAAATGAAATGATTTTAAAGATGATTGAAAGGTCCCATGAGATGCCCTAAGTCTCTAATAGACCAGTGCCTTATCCAATAGGCCACAGAGTCAAATACCCTACTACAAGAGATATTTATGAAATAAGAACACAATATGCTCAATGTGTTGATGCCTAACATCAACCACACACCATGACCAAACCTCAACTTAACACCCACTTGTGCATTCAAACATGCTATTATCCATCAAAGGATTTTAACCCTCCCCTTAGAAGAGACCTATGAATCAGATAATACATTAACCAACATCCACTGGAAGACAAGCATGACCTATCTTTGATATTTTAGCTCATACATGCATAAACACTAACCCTCAACCAGTTACCTCTAAGAAGATAACTCTACTTGCAAATACTTAGGCAATACAAGGAGAAAAACTAGACACCCTTGATGTGTGATTAATGAATCCATAATTCAAATGGAGATAGTTCAGTACAGTAAGAGTATATCATATCCTCATACATAAAATAAATCTGTTACAATATGTATTGTCTTCCCTGAACCAACAAGAGAAAGAAGAACACCCTATATGCAGAGAGAAAGGGAAATCTGTAGAGCAGAAACTTTCATGGAACTGACAAAATTCAAAACCCAGACATAGTAAAAAATTCTACCATTTATACCACTGGTTACCTTGAAATCCTAAACTAGTAGGATGCAACAAGCTACGGGTAACTAGGGTTAAGTCCTCAACCCCCCAACCAATCAAGATTTCAAAGTCACCTGCAAAAAGCCTCAAAAAACAAAGAATGTCCATAACTACATGGCAAAACACCCCTGCAAACACTCATGGCATCCTGGACCACACTGCAAACCAGTCGCTTCTCACCAAACAAGGTCTTGTCTGCATTTAATTCCTTAAAAAATGGTACCCCCTGTCGTTGGAAATTCATAGACATTCAAATTTTAAACTGCAACAATCACTTTGCATCTGGTAGGCTTTATGCTCCTTAACATTTTACTCTTTGCCGCACAACTGCGCTGTCATCAATTCTCACTACCACAGGGAACGAGCCTCAATTCATGTTTGGTCACATGATCACATGGTTGAAAGATAGCCCTTACGATCATGTGATGATAACTTCCTAACCGTGCCAAGCTGACCATAAAATTTCCTGAGAAATCCTCAGCTCCACCACTGGCCAATCAAACATCAACACCTCAGCACCCGAAAGACGCCCCACCAAACTTAGCGAATTGGTGACAAAAGACCTTCAGCAATTCACTAAACATTTCGTGCCTTCGCTAAACACTTAGTGACTTTGAGACTGCCACTCGCGGAATCGCCAGACAAACTAGCGAATCCTCCAATCTTTCAATGAATTCGTGACCACATTAAAATTATCAGCACCGCTAACCTCTTTTTGTCTGGGCCGCCAAAACCAAGACCCCACCTGGGCCCACCCGATGCCATGTGTCACACCACCACTCACCGCAACCACCGAGAATTCCAAACCTGGGCCCGCATTCAAACTCACCTTCTCGCCAGCACGGTCCAACCAGAAACCGCCATGACAACACCCTCCATCTAGCCCACCAAACAGCCATAGACGGGCCCACAAGGACACATGGCACCCTGTGGCATGATCACATAACCTAGAAATGGGCTATGTGAACATGCGCCACCCTGCAAACACTAATCACCACTGTTACCGCTAGCCAAAAGAAAACTGCCACTGCAACCACCATAGAAACCGTCACTAGAAAATAGCCACAACACAACTCCGCAATAGTGAACAAGGACATGTGTTGACCAATGGCATGATCACATAGCTCGCATAGCCCAGAATGGGCTATACGATCATGTGACAGCCAACCAAAGACTGCCACATCACCACATCCACCAGCGGGCCCAAAGTGAACAAACAGTCAGCACCAAATTAGACAGTGGGCACATGATCGCATGGGTAAGGAATATTCCATGTGATCATACACTGACCGTAGATCTTCAATATCTGGCCCCACAATGTTGCACCTTCACTATTAGAAAAGTAAACCACCAAGCAGCCGCATAGGACTGGGATCCACACGGCCACGTGGCAAGCGGTCGCATGATCGCATGTCAAAAAGATCTGACATGCGGCCATGTGATAGCCAATAAGGAAGAAGCCAGATCCACCACATAGTCGGACATGCCCAGCTAAGTCATAGAACAAGGAGAGCTGACAATTTAGATGAAATGCAGGGTTGAAAACACACAGTGTTTTCGGTGATAGATCGAAAACACACAGACCTTTCAACATCACACAAAGGTAAACAAGGAAGCCAAAAACATCGAGGGTTTCCGATGCCAAAAGATAAGTGAATCAAACAAGAAGCAAAAGGTTGAAAACAACACACAGGTCAAAAATAATGTGGATTTTTGAAAACACTGTGGGTTTTCGACACTGTGGCAGATTCTAAAGAATTTTCCTGCAGACCTTGAAATTTGAAAAAATTTCAGGATTTTATGATTCAGCACGTGCAAATTGGACTAGAGCCTGGTGACAACATGAAGAACACAGGGCAAAGGGTACATCAAGAAAACTTGCAAGGCAATAGGCCATTTTAAAGGATTTTTGGCATGACACAAAAATGGCCTAACAGTGGCTCTAGTTGGGGATGCATGTCTCTTGTAGGCATGGAAAGAATTTAGAATCACTGGGAGAAGCAGACTACACCCAGACAAAACAATTAGGCCCTCACCCCACTTTAAAACCCAAAAATTCACAAACTAGCTCCCTACCCAAAAACTAGGCACCATAACACAGGATATATAGAAAATACATAAGCAACATCTGGATGCCAAAGGAATGCTATCCTTTTCCTCTATCAAAAAATTGGTTTCTGCTCACAAAATCAAACAAAGGTCTGAAACCTTTTCCACATGCACAATGATAGAAAACATTGTCAGGCACCGACTGCAAAACAACCCTGGGTTTATCATCACCAATGCCTTCCTTCATATGTCCCCCCACAAACTCACTGCTTGAAAAATAGGCATCGTCAAAATCACCATGGATTGAAACTTATGAAAGGGGACAAGAAATCGATACCTTTTCTTCCTGGCTGTAATCATCCAACTCACCTTCAATGTACTCTTGCATATCAAAAGAAAAACAACTATACTCAGTTTCACTTACCTCAGCTAAGGCCACTGAAACATACTCATATATCAGGTTACTCGGGTTTATCAAGTCTAATTTCTCTTGATAAATCACACGTTTATCCTCATAGGGATGATTCACATGATCAACATCATGAACTAGATTATCACCATTATTTTTACTGCTTTGTGGCAGAAGAAAAATGTTGTCCCAATGTAATGCATCTTCATCAACAAAGCAACATTCATCCTGCATTACCTTTCTGTCAACTGGCCTCATTGGTGAGGGAGACTCCAAATCAACTGTATGTGAAGCTTTAAGTGCAGAAGGTGAGTAATCCTCAACAAATTCCATCCTCTGAGCACATTCCTCAAATAGTGGGTTAGAAACAACATGGAATTGTTTATCATAGTAATTCAGACAAAGCTCCATCTGGTCTTCACTAGTGTCCTCATCAAATAACTCATTTGCAACCCCACTATATATGTCTTCATTTCCATCATCATACACATCTTCAAAAGAAGAAGAGAATCCAGAATCAAAGCCAGAGCATGACTCACCATCACTACTGTCGACATATGAACAATCAGTGTTGTACTCATTAGAAGAACCATCCCATGGATTTCCCCACAAGTCTTCAACCTCCAAGACTTTACAATCAACATCATTACCACCCACTGGCATAGAAGACTATGAAGAAAAATCCTCTAAAACATGAGAGAAACCTTGTGACATATCATCAGAAAGAAAATCATTCTCAACCTCATCCATGCTCCCACAATCAACACTTTTCTCAGCATCTGTATCAACATCACCATCATTACTTTCTTCTTCCCATATTGTATCTAACTCATATGCAAAGACCTCTCCATCACTGCCTTCATCACCCTCACTTGAATAACCACTTTCAGCACTATGTTCTTCTGTCTGTGATTGATATGAAAATGAATCATATTCCTTACCTTGTGCAACAACCTCAAACTCATCATTAGAGACATAACTTTCAACCTCTTTATTTTCATAGGACTGAGAAATAGAAGCAACAATTTCATGTCTAGGAACATCAGTGGTATTATATTTATAATCCATATTACAAGGATTGACTGTGGTAGCTAATTCACAACTCAAAACACCAGTACACTGCTCAATCCTTTCAGAATCTGGAGTATATCTCACTGTTATAGCATCCTGAATACATGTCTCATCAGTAGCAAAAGACTCAACAACATTTATACACATATCCTGATTTGACATCTCAACCTGATTACAAACCACATCAGAAGTGTTGATACACTGAGTTGGGACTATAGTATTAGCACTACATTCTTCTTTTCTTTCATATTCGTTATACCGGTAGACACTCATGGAAAAATGACCTCTGGTCAATCCATATTTCAAATTGTTTTCAATATCCATTACAGTTACAAATGCCTGATATAATGTCCTAGGTTCTTTGTTCCTCAACAAGTAATTCATTTTCTTATCAAATGCATCAAAGTAGATATTTACACACACTTGGTCATTGGGTCTATAACCTTCAGGGATTTCATTCAAAACTTTTGCAAATCTGATATTGAACTGAGGGACAAGTTCATCTTTCTCAACATGAATCTTTAAAAACTTATCAGATATGCTTACCCTTTCTCCAAACTGCTCCATGAAGGCCGAATGCATCTCAGTCCAGGATGAAATAGAACATGCCGGTAGGAAAGAAAACTAATCTCTAGCATCACCCTCTAGAGTTTGGACAAAAAATTTCATCCATAGGTCTTCATGGCAAACCTCAAAATCATTCATCACATCAGCAAAACACTGAACATGCTTTCTTGCTGACTGATACTGGTTCCTATTAAACTTAGGCAAGTATCCCCTAATTTTATCAGGGATCTCATTAGGGAAACCAGGTATGCCATCATAACAAAATGGTGCATAACCTTTGACGAAAGAAACCCTGTGAACATCCATCACTGGCTACAACCATTGCACACCTACTTGAAAATCTTCAAGACCAATGACAGGAAATCTATACTTGAATTGATCCTTCTTTTGTCACTGAACCTTTCCTACATACTTCATTCTCATATGTCCTTTCTTAATGAAAAAACCATTTGATAAAGACCATGCAAATACATAAGATTTTTGATGGAGAATACCTAGATCACCCTGCTGAATGCTGCAACCTTCTTCTTATCTGACTAAAGTCCCAACAAAAATTCATAATTCAGGTTCTTTCTAGCATAGAGTCACCACCTCTCTTCAAAGGACACAAATTTTAATGACCTGTCTTGAAACACCAAAAGACTCTGAGCACTCCCATAGCAAAGCCACATATAAATCAATCAGTAAATCCAGGTAACACACTTGCAAATCTGAAAAGCAATTTTAAGATTGGAAAACATATAAGACTCCTCTCCTAATTGAATACAACAAGACTCTGGGATACTCTTATTAGTAACTTATTTCATTTCCCCAGCAGAGTCACCATCTTGTTGGTGATCTTTTTCCCCAAAGGTCAGCTTGGCATCAGGATTGACAGGGCTAGTGTCACATTCAATCAACACTCCAAAACTGACAGGAAAAAAGGCCAATTGACAAGGATCAAATAGAGATCCTTCTACACTTTGAGCTCCACATCACTCAGGTGGGTATACCTCATCTGCACACACATATTACCTTGTGTCATACTACAGGCCTGCAGGTAACTAACTGTGGAATGATTTTCAAACTCTTCTAGGTATCCTGAAACCTACACTAACAACTTGAAAGGGAAAGGGTGGGATAGAAATGAAATGATTTTAAAGATGATTGAAAGGTCCCCTAAGATGACCTAAGTCTCTGATAGACCAGTGCCTTATCCAATAGGCCACAGAGTCAAATACCCTACTACAAGAGACAGTTATGAAACAAGAACACAATATGCTCAATGTGTTGATGCCTAACATCAACCACACACCATGACCAAACCTCAACTTAACACCCACCTGTGCATTCAAACATGCTATTATCCATCAAAGGATTTTAACCCTCCCCTTAGAAGAGACCTATGAATTAGAGAATACATTAACCAGCATCCACTGGAAGACAAGCATGACCTATCTTTGATATTTCAGCTCATACATGCATAAACACTAACCCTGAACCAGTTACCTCTGTGAAGATAACTCTACTTGCAAACACTTAGGCAATACAAGTAGAAAAACCAGACACCCTTGATGTGTGATTAATGAATCCATAATTCAAATGGAGATAGTTCAGTATAGTAAGAGTATATCATATCCTCATACATAAAATAAATCTGTTACAATATGTATTGTCTTCCTTGAATCAACAAGAGAAAGAAGAACACCCTATATGCAGAGAGAAAGGGAAATCTGAAGAGCAGAAACTTTCATGGAACTGACAAAATTTAGAACCTAGACATAGTCAAAAATTCCACCATTTATACCACTAGTTACCTTGAAATCCTAAACCAGTAGGATGCAACAAGCTACAAGTAACCAGGGTTAAGTCCTCAACCCCCCAATCAATCAAGATTTCAAAGTCACTTGCAAAAAGCCTCGAACAACAAAGAATGTCCATCACTACATGACAAAACACCCCCGCAAACACTCATGGCATCCTGGACCACACTGCAAACTAGTCACTTCTCACCAAACAGGATCTTGTCTGCATTCAATTCCATAAAAAATGGTACCCCCTATCGCTGGAAATTCACAGACATTCAAATTTGAAACTGCAATGGTCACTTTGCATCTGGCGGGCTTTATGCTCCTTAACATTTTACTCTTAGCCGCGCAACTGCACTGTCATCAATTCTCACCGCCATAGGGAACGAGCGTCAATTCATGTTTGGTCACATCATCACATGGCCGAAAGATAGCCCTTACGATCATGCGATGACAGCTTGCTAACCATGCAAAGCTGACCACAAAATTTCCTAAGAAATCCTCGGCTCTACCACCAGCCAATCAAACATCAACACCTCAGCACCCAGAAGATGCCCCACCAGACTTAGCGAATTGGCAATAAAAGACCTTCGCCAATTTGCTAAACATTTCACGCCTTCACTAAACACTTAGCGACTTCCCGACTGCCACTCGCGCAATCACCAGACAAACTAGCGAATCCTACAATCTTTCCATGAATGCGTGACCACATTAAAATTATCAGCACCGCTAACCTCTTTTTGTTCAGGCTGCCAAAACCAAGACCCCACCTGGGCCCGCCCAATGCCATGTGTCACACCACCACTCGCTACAACCGCTAAGAATTCCAAACCCGAGCCCACGTTCAAACTCACCTTCCCGCCAGCACGGTCCAACCAGAAACCACCACAACAACACCCTCCACTGAGCCCACCAAATAGCCACAAACGGGCCCACAGGGATACATGGTGCCCTATCACATGATTGCATAACCTGAAAATAGGCTATGCAAACATGCACTAGCCTGCAAACACTAACCGCCATCGTTACCGCCAGCCAAAAGAAAACTACCACCGCAACCACCGCAACCACCACATAAACCGTCACTGTAAAATAGCCACGACACAACTCCGCAACCATGAACAAGGACATGCTTCGACCGATCACATGATCGCATAGCCCAGAATGGGCTATGTGATCATGTGATAGCCAACCAAAAGCTGCCACATCACCACATCCGCCAGCGGGCCCAAAGCAAACAAAGCGTCGGCACCAAATCAGATGGTGGGCGCATGATCGCATGGGTAAGGAATACTCTATGTGATCATATGCCAACTGTAGATCTTTGATCTCTGGTCCCACAACATTGCACCTGCGTTGTTAGAAAAGTAAACCGCCAAGCAGCCGCACAGGACTGGGACCCACACGGCCACATGGCAAGCGGTCACATGATCGCATGTCAGAAAGATTTGACATGTGGCCATGTGACAACCAATAGGGAAGAAGCTATACCCACCACACGGTCAGACATGTACAGCTAAGACATAGAACAAGGAGAGCCAATAGAAAAGATGAAATGCAGGGTCGAAAACAGACAGTGTTTTCGGTGACAGATCGAAAACACATAGACCTTTCAACATCACACAAAGGTAAACAAGGAAGCTAAAAACATTGAGGGTTTTCGATGCCAAAAGATAAGCGAATCAAATAGGAAGCACAAGGTCGAAAATAACACAGGTCAAAAACAACGTGGATTTTTTAAAACACTGTGGGTTTTCGACACTGTGGCAGATTCTAAAGAATTTTCCCACAGACCTTGAAATTTGAATAACTTTTAGGATTTTATGATTTAGCATGTGCAAATTGGACCAGACCCTAGTGACAACATGAAGAACACAGGGCAAAGGGTGCATCAAGAAAACTTTCAAGGAAATAGGCCATTTTAAAGGATTTTTTGCATGACTTAAAAATGGCCTAACACTATGCTATGCTCATAAAATCCTTTGATCATTATTCGATTCACTTCCTCAATATTTCTCAACTTACTTTCACTTGGTAAATAGTTCTCTAATGATCAGTAATGTCTGCAGCTCATTTCTTTCAATAACTACTTTGATCAGGAATGCATCAATACAATTTTCACACAAAATATTTGTAGTCTCCTTTTGTCCGCATTGTTTCAATAATGAAACTCATATCTCTTATATAGACAAGTAAACTATTTTCATATCAGCTATCGGATTTTGTCTTTTAATCTCCTTCCTCCATTTTACTGCATAAACCATCATTGGTAGATTTGTCATTAACACATTTCAATCTCATCCTTTAGATAATCTCCAAATTTTGTCATCCATGGCTCTCATAACTAACTTCATCCTTAACCTTAAAATCATAACAATTTCTAGGTCCTCAAATTCAGTCGGTTGTTCTTAGCATTTAATGTTTTCATCCAAACTTGGCTAATATAGAAATGCGTCGGTGAGAACTAGCCTAGTTATTATTGTCACTCTATATACACTGCATTGGCTCGGTGTATACATAAATCTTCAATTACCGACCACATTGACTTCTTCAATTTTAAATCTCTTCTTCTTATTAGATTAATGTAACATGCTCAAGTCAACAATCAAAAGCCATAGACTCATCAATAAGTTATCCAATGTTTACCTTATCCTTATTTGTCACAACCATCTTTTCCTTATCTAGATCTATCAATTCTTCATCTTTTCTTCCTTCAACAGATGTTCAGATGTTGGTAACTATCATGATAAGTATAGTCAAAACTAGTTGACATCAATGAAAACATATTAAATGATTTAATCCTCTTACATATCACTTCACTAGCTTGGTGATCTCTAATCAGAGTTTCTTTAGTTCATCCAGATATTCAATCAGTTGTAGTTCATTAGTTTTAAATTGATCTTCTCTTTTCACTAAAATCTGATTGTAACCGGAATATCCATCCCACAAGGAAAACCTTTCAAACCCTGAAATATATTGCATAATTTGTTCCATGGAGGGTAAGGGATGTTGATCCTTCAAAGAGGCTATGTTTAAGTCCCTAAAGTCAATAGATTGCATTAACTCCCTATTTTTCTTCCTGACAGGAACTAAATTGGATATCCAACAAGTGTGTTTGATAGGGAAAATGATACCACTATCAACAAGTTTAGTTAGCTCCTTATGCATGAGAGGTTCTAATTTGGGATTAGCATGTCTCTATTTTTGTCTTATGGGTTTCGCATTAGGGTCAAGTTCTATTGTATGTTGGGTCAACTCAAGGTCAAACCCTTTCAAATCAAAATAATCCCATACAAATACATCATTAAATTATAGAAATAACTCAACAAAAGATTGTATTTCTTGCTTGGAGATAATCTCACCAACCTTGAGGAATTTACCTTCAAATATTTGCAGATCCTGATAATATTCTTCTTTGACCAGTATGCTAGTTTGTTTGTTTTTTACCCGGTCATCAGAATTGAAAATGGTCTCTAAGGTAACCAACCCCTTCGATAACTTATTTGACTTCATCTGTATAACCTACTCACCATACTGTTGATCAATTTTATTCTGGTTTGAATCTAAAAAAACATCTTCTTCTAATAGAAAACTTAAAATTTATTCATCACTTTTGAAAACCTTCCAATTTACATTTATTTCAGGGATAGAAGGTCTAACAACTATTTTCACATGGTGCTGCATATTTTATTTAGTTATATTTTCAACCATATCGAACTCTGCACATATAGATGCAAGTTTATCAACATGCTGATTTTTGCTCCTAGGTATGAATATTAGATTAAAAGCATCAAAATCCTCAATAATATCCCATACTCTATTTTTATATAACTTCAAAACATCATTTTTAACTACATTCAAATCTCTAACCTAATTTACAATCAGCTCACTATCACCAAATACCTGAAGACACTTGATCTGTCTTTTCCTTGCCCATTCTAGCCCTTGTATCAGTCCTTCATACTTTGCAACATTATTAGAACAGGCAAAGGATAAATGAAAATCAGCATAATATTTATCACCTTATGGGGATAAAAGCATTACACCTCCACCTACTTCATTGTTACTCTTTGACCGGTAAAAAATAATTGCCATACTTGGTTTTGTTGTTCTGCATCATAATTTGTGTCCTTCGCAAGGTTTAGTATGACTGAATCTGGCACAAGAATCATGTAAGTCCCGAAACCAACTTCATGAATATTATTGTTATGACTATCATGAGTGTTTTGTTCATCCCATTCATCCAGAAGGATGTCTCGAATCTTTTCAGTCCAAGTGTTATACACCAAGAAATTGAAATGTGATACACCAAGATATTGAAAGGAGTCCACACATTCCTTAACATAGATTGAACCCACCCAAAATTTATAAAATGATACAATCCCTGATAAAACCTTCAACACATAAGTATTTCAAAGGAAGATCTGTGATAAGAAAAATATTAAAAGGATGTTCATCATAGTTATATATCTAGAAAAATAACACAACCCTTGACCTGTGAAGAATAATTTTAAGCACAAAGATGCTAAAATGAGATAAACTTAAAAGGTTTCAGATCAAAAACATAGAAAAGAACATCAATCACCAATCTTCATACAAATGTAATATCAAAATAGATCCCAAAATGTTGTATATAAGCTCTCAAATGCTCTGAAAATGCATAATATGAGTTTCTTACAATCGATGGACGCAATAGAAAAATGTCCCCAAAACCACAAAGTCTCTCCAGCTCCCAAAAAATCAACCCCTCATTTTGAAAAATTCCTCAAAACATATAATGCTCCACCCACCAAAAGAGGAACTCGAATCTGAAACCCTAGGTTGGATTTCATCAAAAACCTTCAAAGAATGGCCTCAAACATATCAAAAACCCACTCAATATGAAGGAACAAACACTCAAACGTGGATAAAAATAGATCTCCTAGAAAATAGGCATCAAAAAGATCCCAAAATGTATGCAATGGATGTGAAACTGCTCCAAAAATGGATCCACATGATGACCACTCAAACTCACTCCAAGAATCCCAAGAAAGACTCAAGAAGAGTCACAAAACAACTCAAAGTTCAAGATGAACTCCAAGTCATCTAGCAAAAGAAAGACAACACTACCCTCTTAAGCCCTCATCAAAACAAACAAATCCTCATGACTAACACATCTCCTCTCCATTATTTGATATGTGACAATTTGTTTATAATTGCACCAATTATTTAAATATTAAATTTAATAATAATACAATAGTATGTGATAAAATAAAACTAAAAGTGTAAATAATTTAAATATTTTCCCTACCATTTTATATGTACTAAGAAATAATGAAAAATTTATTGTGTAAATAAAAATAAAAATTCATACTTAATGAATAGATTATTTCATATATTACTTAATACACATAAAATGAAAGATAAAAGATTTAAATTATTTAAAATTTTATTTATATTTGAGTACATACCTTATATTATTATTATAACATTGGGAAATGCTCCTATACTTATGTGAGGAAATTTTGACTTTAGATTATTTATTTGTATGCCATAAAAAACAAAGGTAAATGCGATGTTTGTTATGATATACAAACTCTAACCCAAGGAAATCTCTCTTCATTCGATACATTTAGATTTTGGGAGATAAAAAAAGAATGAGGATTTTGTAAACCCTTGCAAGAAGCCGCTGCTGCTAGAAGAAATTAATGTCTCTTTCCTTCTGCTATTTAATGTACCTCAACTTTCTTGGGTTGTTGTATCTCAGCTTGCTTTGGCTACCTCTCCTTGGATTGAAGCTATTGTGATTGGGACTATTGCTAACTGTTGGTAACTGGGCATTTGATGTCATTTTCTATTCCTTGTCATTTTCTCTTCTTTGGCATGGATGAGACTCATTCTTGGCTTATTGGGTAAGTTTCTTATTCTTGGACTGTCTCTTGCATTTTCCATAGGAATTGTCCATTATTTGTTGTGTTGGACTGGTTATTTAAACATTGCAAAGATTTTTAGGCTATTTTCTTTATTCTGTGGCTGACCTTTCATACAATACAAGCTTCTCCTTTCATTTCTTTCTAGAAAATATGAAAAAGAAAGAAAAAAAAAATTTAAACCCTCTACTATGCTATTTACTAGGATTACTTTGTTTGAATTTTTTAAAGACTAGGTCTTCTAGCATGGGTGTTTTTCTTGGAGAACTTCAGATTGCTTGTCTTTGGATTTGATGATATAGGAATTTTTATCTTTCCTATTAAGATAAGAAATATTTATTTATATCCGTCTCTTAACATAGATGTAACATAAATGTAGTACCAGTTGTGAATATTCCACCTATAGTATCTTTTCCATATCACTTACTTGCAATATCCTATCACACACAATGATCAAATACTTGTTGTAGTTTCAATCATCCCTTATTTTAATTATTTCTTGTAGCTTCTTGTCAAATATTCTTTCAGCATACTTGCATTTGTTGAACACCTTCAGCTGAAACATTTATTTCTTTACCTATAGACCTTAGAATTTGTCATCTCTCTATTTTGAAAAGCCATCTTTCTCTTGAACAACAACATTATGTTATTTTTCCCTCTATTGTATTTCTGTTGTTGGAGCTTCTTTGATACATCTGTAACTGCACTTGCATAAATTTGAAACATTAGCTATCCCAAAAAGTATGAAATAAAAGGTTTCAAGAATGACTCTTATCCCTTTGTTATTTCTGTTGATCTGATTCATAATGTCTTACTGGGTAATTCTGATATAAATGAAAAAGGTTTCATAAATTAATGTCCCTTTAATGCTTATGTTATTTTGTTAATACACATCATAGAAACACATTACAACCTGACAATTCTATAGCATTTTCTTTGACCAGTCTTCTGTTAGCAATACATTTTCAAGTTCAAATACATATGATCATCTAATTCTTTGATTAGATTTTCTTCAATCCTGTCTCTAATGGGTATGTTGGGCTCAAAAACCATCGTAGGAGCTTACAATTAATTCCACAAACCCATGAGAGATAGGATCCTGCATAGGAAATAAACATGTTAATGATAAAAATTGTTAATTCATCTTCCTTTGATATGCTAATATATCTGTGTTTATTTTATGCAAGTGTATGATGGTAGCATAGAATATTTTCTTGAAGTGAGGTGTTTCCATCATTTCTTAGATCCATCAAATCTAACACATTTCTTTTCTCATGTAGGTTTCACACACAAGGACCAGAATGGTTGGAGCTATGCAATGCAACCATTCATTACAGGCAATGAATGGTTCCCTATGAGCTTCATTTCTATTATTTTCTCATTCTTTTCCATGTTTATATACTTCATAGGATAGTATATAATAACATACTAGAGGCGATGCTGACAGTCACTTGTGTGAGATACTATTATGTTTAGTGTGTTCATTTCATTATTTTATTGTAAATAAATATTGTACATATCAGATTCTAATTTATACAATGGACATTTATTCTTTCACATTTATTTCAGAATGAAACAAGATTTTCAATAATATTGGCTGAATGGAAATTGGAAATAAAAGAATTTTGTTTCTTTGCACAATGTTTCTATTCAGAACTAAATTTCAACTTGCATATAAATTTTAGTAACATTGTTGGCAACTTTTTTTGTTTGTTTTCCTGCTAGACACTTGAAACCTATTGGCTATAAGTCCATTGGGTGACTGAGTTGAAACTAATGAACGCCTTAACCTTTCAAAACAAAGCTTATCCATCCTTGTCTTTCTGTTTGAAACATCCAAATATACTTAAATGAATGTAATAACTTCATGAAATATTTATTTGTGTATGCATGGCTATTGTGGACAGAAAGACAAGGGTGACCCTATTTGTTTTTTTTTTTAGTCACACATTAATGGATGAACTTGACAGGATGTGACTACCTCCAGGTTTGTTTATATGTATGTGACTGGTAGAAACAACAAATAGGGGTCTTTTAACTTTGAGACACCAATGCATAAAAATTGTTGCAACATTAAATATGAGACCTTTATTTGTGCTAGACTATAAAATAGGAAACATAGACCTAGGGAAATAAAACAAACTACACTTGGACAATACTTCTTTGAAAAACTAGATAAGCCTAATATGCTAAAGCGTTTATTGAAAGCATGAATTCTAACCTAAGCAAACAAGACAAACTGATAGATCATACCTCAAAGTAAGGCTTAAGGTGTATCCCGTTCACATGTATAGGTAGAACATGTCCCTCCATAGTTTCCTATTGGAATGCATTATGCTCCTTGCATGCAGTCATAACAAAAGGCCCAAACTAGAAATTATCAAATTTTGTATGCTAATCTAGCCTACTCTTTAGCAAATCCCATTTTAAAATCAAATCACCTTCTTTGAAATACTTGTCAGTACTGTTCTTATCAAATTTTTTGTTTGTCTGTGACTACTGGTACTCCATTTTCTGCAATGCTAAGGCTCTTTCTTCATCCAACTCCTACAATTTAACGAATCTCAGCTTCAAGTGATCATCCTCCTCAAATAGAACCAGTTGGTCTACAAGTTGTAGGGATTGAAATTTAGTAGAAATAGGAACCTTAGCCTCCTTCCCATATACCAAAACATAAGGAGAGGTACCAATAATCTATTTAGGAATAATCCTATCCAACCATAGGGCAGATTTAAGCTTTGAATGCTAGTCCCTCTTATTCTCCTATAATATCCTCTTTAATATTCTGATTAGATTTCTATTTGTAGACTCGGCCAATCCATTACCCCAAGTGTAATAATTTGAAGATGTATTTAGATAAATGTCATTCCTGATAGCCCACTCAGTTACTTTAGATCCCACAAAAGTAAATGCATTGTCAGAAATCAGAGATTTAGGAATCCCAAACCTGGTGATTAAATCCTCATAAAAACATGGTACAACATTTTCATGAGCTTTTCTTGATGTCACTGCGTCAGTCCATCGTGTGAAATAACCCATCATTGTTAAACTCCACCTATGGCCAATGCTGGAACTTGGATTTATTGAGCCTACAAAGTCAATTCTCCACCTCATAAAAGGTTGTTCTACAATGATGGGATGCAATGTTGAGGCTGTAAGCCTTTCCTTTCTAGCAAATAAAGAACATTTTTCACATTTCCTTGCCCAAGCATGGGCATCCTTGAATAAATTAGGCCAATAGTAACCTACTCTCATAATTTTATAAGCTATTTTTTTTTTGGGAGAAATGACCCCCTGCATCATGAAACTCTTCAATGAACTTGGTGACCTGATCAACATGAATACGTCTCAAAAACATACCATTGTGATCCTTTTTGAATAAAACATTGTCAATTAGCACATATGGAATAGATTTTAATCTAAAGTAAAGATGTTTGGCTCTATCCATCCTTGAAGGGCATTATCCTCTTTGCAAAAAGTGCACCATTTCACTCAACTAGCTAGCTGGTTGTTCATCTCCAGCCTCAACATCATTAGCTAGCAATATTTCATGGCTATCTTTTACTTTCTGAGTTGACTCATCATCCATCTTTTCACACAAACCTTTACATCTAATGAGTTTGGTGACATGTATGTCTACATCATACTCCATAATGCGGGTAATCTAGACTACACATTTTTCATTCAAATCCTTGCTCAATAAGAATTCCTTTACATTGGGATGAGAAACCATTAAATGTTTCTCACTGATGCCATAGGTTTCTCTAGAACATGATCATTTTGTTGAACAGGCACTACATAAATTATGTCTAAGCTCCCATAAGCATATAGTACAAAATATTTAGCAAAGTTAGGATTTACCAAAGAAGGTGCAACTGATAAGGCTTATTTAATCACTTCAAAACTAATATTCCCCTCCTTGGTCAAACTAAAAACAACATTCTTCTTTACCATTGTTGATAAAGGTTTCAATAGACTTGTAATATCTGGAATAAAATATCTTATAAGTTAATTCTACCAATAAAACTTTGTAATCCATTTTTGTGACTTGGAAGAGGTAACTCCAAAATGGCCTACACTCTTTCATGATATATGGTAGTGCCATATTTTAAGACAATGTATCCAAGAAGCCTACCTTAATGAAAAAAATAGACCTTTTTGGATTAAGATAAATCCCAAACTCCTTGCATCTTTCTAAGACCTGCTTGAGATGAACAATATGATAAGTAGCTTCCTTACTGTAAATAGGTATGTCATCTAAGTATACTAGGATAATATTATACATCAGATTTTGGAAAGCCATATCCATAGCCTTCTGGAATGTAGCCCCAACATTAGACAAACCGAAAAGCTTTCTCCTATATACCATTGTTCCCCATTTTGTAGTGAAGCAAATTTTTGTTAGAATAACTGAGGGGGGGGTGAATTAGTTAGATCAATTATCCTATAGTCCCAAACTCATAGATGTATGTTACAAAACAATTTCAACAAATTATGTAGCTCGGTAACATAAAATATCAATTTATTTGTCCACTTTACTGATTACCAGTAATTATCCAAACTGTGATTACCGACTAAATCAGCTATGCAGTATGTAAAGTATGATAGAAAAATAATCATAAAAAATAACAATTAACACAATGATTTAATGTGGAAACCCTACTAAGGGAAAAACCACCTAGGACCGGTAACCCAAAATAATTCACTCTTTTGAAGTGAGCTTGGTAAAGAGCCAAACCTATTAAAGGTTAAAATGCACACTGCTAGGTGTGACTTGGTTAGATGATTTATCACTAACAGTTAACTTTTGACCAACATTCACTATGGGGTCAACAAGATAACACTTTACATTCAACAAATGTCATAGGATAGTACAATAAGATTGTTAAGTCCACTCGATTAAGAGATTTTATTAATCAATAGTTAAACTAATACAGTACTGATCTAATTCAAATACAACTCAATTGTGAATATTTAGATCTATGCTATGCTCATAAAATCCTCTGATCATTATTTGATTCACTTCCTCAATATTTCTCAACTTACTTTCACTCGGTAAATAGTTCTCTAATGCTCAGTAATGTCTGCAGCTCATTTCTTTCAATAACTACTTTGATCAGGAATGCATGAATACAATTTTCAAACAAAATATTGGTAGTCTCCTTCTGTCTGGCGTGTTTCAATAATGAAACTCATATCTCTTATATAGACAAGTAAACTATTTTCATATCAGCTATTGGATTTTGTCCTTTAATCTCCTTCGTCCATTTTACTGCTTAAACCTTCATTGGCAGATGTGTCATTAACACATTTCAATCTCATCCTTTAGATCATCTCAAAATTTTGTCAGCCATGGATCTCATAACTAACTTCATCCTTAACCTCAAAATCATAACAATTTCTAGGTCATCAAATTCAGTCAGCTATTCTTAGCATTTAATGTTTTTATCCATACTCAGCTAATATAGAAATGCGTCAGTGAGAACTAGCCTAATTATTATTGTCACTTTGTATACACTGCATCGGCTCAGTGTATACATAAATCTTCAATTACCAACCACATTGACTTCTTCAATTTTAAATCTCTTCTTCTTATTAGATTAATGTAACATGCTCAAGTCAAAAATATAAAGCCATAGACTCATCAATAAGTTACCCAATGTTTATCTTATCCTTATCTATCATATCCATCTTTTCCTTATGTAGATGTCACAATTCTTCATCTTTTCTTCCTTCAACAGATGTTCAGATGTTAGTAACTATCATGATAATTACAGCCAAAACTAGTTGACATCAATGAAAGCATATTAGCTAATTTAATCCTCTGACATATCACTTCACTAGCTTGGTGATCTCTAATCACAGTTTCCTTAGTTCATCCAAATATTCAATCAGTTGTAGTTCATTAGTTTTAAACTGATCTTCTCTTTTCACTAAAATCTGATTGTAACCATAATATCCATCCAACAAGGAAAACCTTTCAGACCCTGAAAGATATTGCATAATTTGTTCCATGGAGGGTAAGGGATGTTGATCCTTCAAAGAGGCTATGTTTAAGTCCCTAAAGCCAACATAAAGCATTAATTCCCCATTTTTCTTCCTAAAGGGAACTAAATTGGTTATCCAAGAAGTGTGTTTGATAAGGAAAATGATACCACTATCAACAAGTTTAGTTAGCTCGTTATGCATGAGAGGTTCTAATTTGGGATTAGCATGTCTCTATTTTTGTCTTATGGGTTTGGCGTTAGGCTCAAGTTCTATTGTATTTTGGATCAACTCAAGGTCAAACCCTTTCAAATCAAAATAAGCCCACATAAATACATCATTAAATTATAGAAATAACTCAACAAAAGACTATATTTCTTGCTAGGAGATAATCTTACCAACCTTGAGGAATTTACCTTCAAATATTTCTAGCTCTTGATAATATTCTTCTTTGACCAGTATGCTAGTTTTATTATTTTTTACCTGTCATCAGAACTAAAAATGGTCTCTAAGGTAACCAACCCCTTAGGTGACTTATTTGACTTCAACTATATGACCTACTCACCATACTGTTGATCAAGTTTATTCTGATTTGAAACTGAAAAAACATCTTCTAATAGAAAACTTAAAATTTATTCATCACTTTTGAAAACCTGCCAATTTACGTTTATGTCAGGGATAGAAGCTCTAACAACTATTTTGACATGGTGTTGAATATTCTATTTAGTTATATTTTCAACCATATCGAACTCTACACATATAGCTACAAGTTTATCAGCATGCTGATTTTTGCTCCTAGGTATGGATATTAGATTAAAAGCATCAAAATCCTCAATAATATCCCATACTCTATTTTTATATAACTTCAAAACATCATTTTTAACTACATTCAAATCTCTAACCTGATTTACAATCAGGTCACTATCACCTAATACTTGAAGACACTTGATCTATCTTTTCCTTGCCTATTCTACCCCTAGTATCAGTCCTTCATACTTTGCAACATTATTAGAATAGGCAAAGGATAAACAAAAATCAGCATAATATTTATCACCTAATGGGGATAAAAGAATTACACCTCCACCTACTTCATTTTTACTCTTTGACCCGTAAAAGATAATTGCCATACTTGGTTTTGTTGTTCTGCATCTTAACTTGTGTCCATCACAAGGTTTAGTATGACTGAATCTGGCGCAAAAATCATGTAAGTCCCAAAACCAACTTCATGAATATTATTGTTATGACTGTCATGAATGTTTTTTTCATCCCATTCATCTAGAAGGATGTCTCGAATCTTTTAAGTCCGAGTGTTATAAAACACATGATCAATATGCTCTTCTTGATCAAAAGTAACACAACTAGCATTAAGTGCACTAGGAACATAAGGTTCTATGTGGTCTTTAGCCTATAATTCAGACCTGATGGTTACTGTAGTCCCATATCAAGTTCAGAACAACATATGTGACCAATCACTAGACAAATATCCACCTATCTTAGTTGTAAAATCACGTGGCAAACACAAAGAAAAATATGGGGGAAAATCTATGACATAAATATCTTGAGAAATGGAAAAATTAGGACATGCATGAAGGATTCAATTGGTATTCTTTATGAATCCCACAATATTAACTGATGTTCCATCCAACTATACTACCCCTTTCTCTATTGGCTCATATTTCAACCCAAGTTGGTCAGCTACTTTTTTGGGCATAACAGAACTTGTAGCACCACTATCTACCATATAGTTATGAACTAATTTATCCCCTATGATTAATGACAGATAAAAGGGAGGTGGTTTGGTCACTTTAACTTGTATATTATTGGTCTTCTTCACATTATCATCAGAAACAATAGGTTGATTTATGAGCACAACCTTACGAGGAGCAAGAAAATCCTCTTTAGGGAGAACTTCATCAGAAAAACCTTTCTTCAATAAATATGTTTGACTTGGAATGGCCAATGAGTCCCACATTGGCATTGTGATATTCATCTTTTTCATGTTCTCAACAATGTTACACGGTACTACTACATGTACCTTGGGTTGAACTTTAGTAACAACAGGTTGTGACTATTGTTGTTGTTGATTGTTGGCATTCATAAGATTCTTCTAAGATACTTGTTGATCATGATGAAATGATGGTCCTGTAGCTGTAGGATCCTTATATTTTTTAGGCTCATTGTCTAACGCTCTTTTCTTAGACCTTGTATAAAAAATAGCTGTAGGATCATCATTGACTACACCATAGAACTCTTCTCTCTGCCAATTCAAGAGAATAACTTCAAGAAGAGGTACATCCTCATGTTGCTCAAGCTCAGGCTCAAGTATAGGTTGCATGCTTGAAACATTCTAAACTATCAATGCTTAATTTATGACCCCATTAGAACAAGTTGCTTGACTATGGGGCTCGTTACATGAGTAACATCACTCATAATCTACAACTAGATTATTTTGAGTTGGCACAAGATCTCTAATAGTATTTAGTGGCATAGGTGCATATGGCCTATATGGTCTTTGATTTATATTTTGTCTATTTTGAAACTGAACTTGATTTTGCTGCTCATAACCTTGATTTACAACAATATTCTAGGCTAGATATGGTTGCCTAGTCTAACATTGTTGCTTCTTGAGATTGACCAGCTCATTGCCAAAAGTTTGCAGAAAACTTTCAAGCTTTTGCTAGCCACTTTTGATCTCTTATAGCTCTTGAGATGATCTTTCCACTATAAATTCTTGGCGAGAAACAACTGGCAAAGAATTGAAATGTGGAATTTATAGAGGCATATTAGGCTAAATGCTTGGAAAAATAGGCATAGGAGGTCATGTAGCAATCTTACCTACCTGAATGAGACTTTTCTCTGCCCTTACTACTATAGAAAATGCTTGAGGTAATGAGGTACCTCCCATAGATTGAATCATGACAGATATGTCACTATTCAAACTTTTCAAGTAGTACAAGAAGGAATGGTTAGCACTTGGACTTACTCCAACATGTATCCTATTCCATATTTTCTAAAAATAGGTGTTGAAATTTGTCATTTGTTCTTGTGGATCCCTTTTAATTGTTGTCAACTACTTTAGAAGTGACAAATGATCATATTTGTCCTCAAAAAACTTAGTGAATGTGTCACCTAGATCATCCCATGTGCTAATTGAAGCTACAGGAAAGCTTGTAAACCGGTCTAATACCTTTCCTTTAAAGGAAGCTACCAATAATCTGATTGCTACATTTTCTTGTGTGATATGATGAACATTACAGAGAGAGGCCACATCCGTGATGTGTTCAAAAGCTGTTATTTGACCTTCTCTGGTGAAATATGGTAATCCTTTAAGGGCTTCCAAAGGAATATCATTATGTTGTGCTAGATTCAGTAGACTTCCTTCATCAAAAGGAACAATATTAAAGGCTCTTGGTATATAGCCATTTGACCAACTTGCACAAATGAACTTGCTAGGATAGAAAATGAACCAACTGCAGCTGAACTTTGAAATACATTTGCAAAATTTGTAACTACAAAACTTGTATTTTCTATATATTGGTTTAAAATAGTGGATACCTCTAGTTCAAAGGACCCAATTCTACATGTAGGACTTGCTGAATGTCTTGTGTCTCTGTCGCTTCCATTCCTCCTTCTTTAGACTTTAACTTTAGGAACTGATAAAGGAATCCAAGTTGATGGCACAACTCTTTTCAAATTTCTTCGTCTTCTCCTTGGGGCTTCAAGATGCAAATACTCAAAAGAACTAGCACTTATGGGCTGAATTATTCTCATGAACAAAACTGATCTGAAACTTAAATTCTACCATAGAGTTACTAGATATGCAAGTTAAAAATATACCTTGAGTATAAATTTTAAAACTTTTTTGTTTGCACATCAAAAAAAAAATCCTTGAAGCTAAAGGAAATAAAAGGTCCCACTGGGCATGCCAAAAACTATTAACTCCAGAAATTGCACCCTCTCCTAAGCACCAAAATGCTTTTGATTTTTGGAGGACATGGGATCAATCAGAGGTTGTGGGTATCCTATGACATGATTGAACCTCCAGATTCTATCTGGTTCCTATTTGATATAATGCCTAAAGATATTGATACTGCAACCAAATGGATGGAAAAGGGATTGGAATTATCACAAACTTAAAACAAAACAACTCAATAATTATTAAAAGGTGATACACCAAGATTTTGAAAGGAGTCTACACTTCCCTTAACACAGATCTAACCCATTAGTAATTTAAAAAATGATACAATCCCTGGTTAAACCTTCAACACATAAGTATTTCAAAGCAAGATCTGTGACCAGAAAAATATTAAAAGGATGTTCATCAAAATTAATATGTCTAGAAAAATAACACAACCCTTGACTTGTGAAGAATAATTTTAATCACAAAGATGCTAAAATGAGACAAACTTAAAAGGTTTCATATGAGAAACACATAAAAGAACATCAATCCCCAATCTGCATACATATATAACATAAAAAATAGATCCCAAAATGTTGTATATAAGCTCTCAAAGGCCCTAAAAATGCATACTTTGAAAACTCCCTCAAAACATATAATGCTCGACCCACGAAAAGAGGAACTCAAATCTGAAACCCTAGGTCATATTTGGTCAAGACTTAAAAGAAGGGCCTCAAACCTATCAACAACCCACTCAATAGGAAGGAACAAACACTCAAACTCAAATAGAAACAAATCTCCTCAAAAATAAGCCTCGAAAAGCTCCCAGAATGAATGCAATAGTCTTGAAACTACTCCTCAAATGGATCCACATGATGACCACTCAAACTGACTCCAAGAATCCCAAGAAAGACTTGAGAAGAGTCATAAAATAGCTCAAAGCTCAAGATGAATGCCCAGTCATCTAGCAAAAGAAAGAAAACACTACCCTCTTAAGTCCTCATCAAAATAAATAACTCCTCATGACTAACACATCTCCTCTCCATCACTTAATATTTGACAATTGGTTTATAATTGCACCAATTATTTAAATTTTAAATGTAATAATAATACAATAGTATGTGATAAAATAAAAATAAAAATTGTAAATAATTTAAATTATTCCCTACCATTTATATGTATTAAGAAATAATGAAAATTTTACTTAGTAAATACAAATAAAAATTCATACTTACTAAGTAGATTATTTCATATATTACTTAATACACATAAAATGAAAGATAAAATATTTAAATTATTTAAAATTTTATTTTTATTTTAACACATACCTTATATTATTATTATAACATTGGGAAATGCTCCTATACTTACATGAGTATATTTTAACTCTAGATTATTTGTTTGTATGCCATTAAAAACAAAGGTAAATCAGATGTTTCTTAGGGTATACAAACTCTAACCCAAGGCAATGCCTCTTCATTCGATACATTTGGATTTTGGGAGAAAAGAAAAGAATGAAGGTTTCAAAAACCCTTGCAGGAAACCATTGCTGTTGGAAGAAATTGATGGCTCTTTCCTTTTATTGTTTAATGTATCTTAGCTTGCTTTTGCTACTTCTCCCTCGATTGAAGCTACTATGATTGGGACTGTTGCTGACTGTCTATTCTTTGCCATATTCTCTTCTTTTCCATAGATGGGACTCATTCTTGGCTTACTGGGTAAGCTGCTTATTCTTAGACTGTCTCCGACATTTTCCATATGAGTCGGCCATTATTTGTTGTGTTGGACTAGTTATTTAAACATTGCAAAGATTTTCAGGTTATTTTCTTTATTTTGTGGCTTCAATTTCATAAAATACAAGCTTCTTCTTTCATTTCTTTCTTGAAAAGATGAAAAAGAAAGAAAAACAAAATATTCAAACCCTCAGCTATGCTATTTACTAGGATTACTTGGTATGCATTTTTTAAAGACTGGGTCTTCTAGCATAGGTGTTATTGTTGGAGAACTTCATATTGCTTGTCTTTAGATTTGATGATATAGACATTTTTATCTTTGTTTTTGAGATAAGAAATATTTATTTGTATCCTTATGTTAGGACATATATAACACAAAAGTAGTGCCAGTTGTGAACATTCCACCTTTAGTATCTTTTCCATATCAGTTACTTGCAACATCTGGTCAAATACAATGATCACATACTTGATGTAGTTTCAATAATTCCTTATTTGCATTATTTCATGTAGCTTCTTGTCAAATCTTCTTTTAGCATGCTTGCATTTGTGAACACCTCCAGCTAAAACATTTATTTCTTTACCTTCACACCTTTGAATTTTTCATATGTCTATTTTGAAGAGCCATCTATATCTTGAACAACAATATTCTATTATTTTTCCCTATGTTGTAGTTCTACTGTTGTAGCTTCTTTAATACATATATAACTGCACTTGCATGAATTTGAAACATTAGCTATCCCAAAGAGTATGAAACAAAAGGTTTCAAGAATGACTCTTGTCCCTTTGATGTTTCTATTGATCTAATTGATTATGGCTTACTGGGTAATTCTTATATAAAATAAAAAGGTTTCATTAATTAATATGACCCTTTAATGCTTATGTCATTTTTTTAATACACATCATAGAAGCACATTATAACCTGTCAATTATATAGCATTTTCTTTTACTAATCCTCTGTTAGCAATGTATTTTTAAGTTAAAATAAATATGCTCATCGGATTCTTTGATTAGCTTTTCTTCAATCCTATCTCTAATGGGTATGCTGGGCTTAGAAACCCTTGTGGGAGCCTACGGTTAATTCCATAAAGAATATTTTCTTGAAGTGAGGTGTTTTCGTCATTTCTTAGATCCATCAAATCTAACATATTGCTTTGGTCATGTAGGTTTCAGACACTTGGACGGGCTATGAACAAAGACAACAAACTAGAATGGTTGGAGCTACGCAATGCAACTAGTCATTATAGGCAATGACTTGTTCTCCATGACCTTCATTTCTATTATTTTCTCATTGTTTTCCATGTTTATAAGCTTCATAAGATAGAAATATATATAATAGCATACTAGAGGCTACTCTCACGGTCACTTATGTGAGAGACTATTACTTTCAGCATGTTCATTTCATTTTTCTGTTGTAAATAAATGTTGTACATGTCAAATTCTGATTTATACAATGGACATTTATTCTTTTACTTTTATTTCAGAATGAAACAAGATTTGTAATAATATTGGATGAATGTACATAGGAAATAAACATAATTTTGTTTCTTTGCACAATGTTACTATTCAGAACCAAATTTCAACTTGCATAATTGTTTTAGTAATAGTAATCACCCGATTTTGGTCTAGTAAACTACAAGCCTCCTTTATGAAAAATAAAATTAAAAGATTAGACCATTGCTTTGCATCAAATTAATTCTTCATTACTAATTAATCATTTATTTGATTCTATCCTAAAGTTTGACCACTCTATTTTATGTTTATTTAATTATAAGGACATTCTTCCTTTTAATTAAATAATAAAAGACCCATTTATTCTAAGTGGAATCTTTTGACTTTTGAAGAAGGCTTTTGCCTCTTTATCTCAACCGCTCATTGTTTTTCATATTGATCTAGCCTTTTCTTTTTTCCTCTTAAAGACATGAGCACATGGATCAACCAAGACTTAATCTCCACTTCTTTTCATTATTTTACCCCATAATCTTGATCATCCTCTTATTTCTAATTTCTTTAAATGGAAGTTCTCTCCGCATTCTTGCTTCTTCTTGTAATCTTGTTACTTTGAAAGTTTTCTTGAAATCATCTTGACATCTTTTCATCTTGGCTCATTCTTACATCTTATCTTATGTTACATCTTGTTCAACATTGTATTATCATTTATCTTAGCTTTTTTATTTACTTTCTTTCATTTAGCTTAGTTAATCTAGTCTAATTAGCTTGGATATTAATCTTTTATTTTGTTAGCTTAGATTTACTTTCTTTACACTCTTTCATTTCATCATAGCTTAATATTTCAAGTCTTGCATCTCATCTTAGATTATTTTTCATTTTCATTCATCATGGAGAACTCAGATGCTTGTGCTCTCATTGCTTGATATCTACTTGAATACTCCATTCTATAGTGCAACTTGCAAGGATCTTCCTTATTGAGTTAATTTGAGAGACACAATCTTTATCTTAATGATTATTTCATAATATAGATAGGAAGCTATAAGACACCTTCAAAGGCTCCAAATTCATTGGATCTCTTATAAATAAGTGTTTATATAGGTGACCACACTTTTTGGATCATAATTGAAGCAATGCATCTCAAATAAAAATCCAAATTGGCATCAAACCTAGCTAATTAACAAGCTTCCTTTGCTCATAAGTCCTTGAATCCTCCATCTTCCAACTTCATTTTGTGTCCTTATATCTCAAATTCCATTAGCCTAAGTCCACTATTTCCTTCATCTATTTTAGCTCCTTACATCCAAAAATGCACGCTTTCTACTCCATCTCCTTCAAAATCCCCTCCTCCACTACTCGACCACCATTCATGGAGTGTTCTAGTGATGATCTTCCCATATCATTGCACTATTTATTCACAAGTCTTACATCCTACCATTCTTTATCCACCAATCCTTGCACACATATCCACCCCTTTAATCTAGTCTTTTACATAAATCATGTTATCCTCCATCCCCCTATCCATTTCATCCCCTTTCCACCATCATACCATCATATATGAGAATATTAGAAAAGGGATACCATACATGGAACTATATTATTGATTTATCCTTTCATATTCCTATTATCAAAAAAGTCTTAAAAGGTTAAAAAAAGAAAAAGAAAAAAAGGGTAAAAAAAAAGAAAAGAAAAAAATGAAAAACAATAAAAATTGTCCAACAGTGAAAACTTGGCAATCAAGCATCTTGGACAAGTACCATGATAAAAACCTGGAAAATAAACTGTTGCCCCAATTTCCCTTCGGTGAATTTGGCTTGGTTTCATTTTAGATCTTCATCCTTTTGGCCCTGTGAGCAACCCCAAAAAATTTCATGAGTCTGCCTCTTTTCCCCTGGTCTCTACAACATCTTTTAGGTCTTTGGCTAGTAGAAAAACCCTTAGAAAAATTCATAAACTAGCCGTTGTATGAAAAATCTCTTTGGCCTATTATATTTTTATGTTACTTTATCCTGGCCACTTAAGTCATCCCAATTCGCATGTGTGCAAAATATTTCCTAAGTCGAGTGCTTTAATCTTTCCTAGGTCTCAACACATAAAACATTTTCCCTAAGGCTAAGTTCTGGCTTGATCTGATGGTCTTCACCATTCCGCAAGCCAAAGATGCACATGTGTTATGATCATGGTATGGCAAGAACTGTCGATCTTGTTTTCTTCCTGCACTACAATGTGTCAGTGGGACCGGTGCCACCTCATCCTATTCAGTAGCTCCTGATTCATCGGTGAGCTACTGATTCAACGGTTGTCAGTGGGCCCTTTCCTTTCGGTGAGTTGAGTTCTGACCACATTGTGTGGCTGTTGTTATACCATTGAAGGAAGATGTGGCCTATTTAATCTTGTAGTATAGTGACAGCCATAGATCCTTCTCCATCATTCAGCTTCTGATAGTGGGTCCTGTGTCAGAGATAAATGCTATGTGGATCCATTTGGCAGCTTTTGATTGGCTGAGGTTTTGAACACGTAGCACCTGTTAGTCGGGTCAGCTTCCTCAAAGTGTTAAGTCCTGAGCAGGATCGACAATTATCATTATACCACCAAGGTGAGATGCACGTCCGTTAGGCTGGCAGTATAGTGACAACCGTCTGATGTGATCCTAGTCTTCCATGGGTCCTGTTGTCAGAAGGGTCTGCGATGTGTATCATTTGGTAGCTTTTCATTGGTTGATGAGAGTATAGCGTGGAGGTTTTTCAATGGGCCCGTGGGATCCAGGGTTTCTAAAGAGGTTAAAGCACGGTTGGATCTCACAGCTGTCATTACACCGTGGATCCAAAATACTTGATCGTTAGCAACAGTGGTATAGCGACAGCTGTTAGATGGTGTTCTCAAGGATGTGGGTCCAAGGTCTGGTCAGAGATGCTGATTTTCTCACTTTCAATTGGCTGCTAACTTCCATGGTGGATTTGACTTGTCAGAGGGGGATTTTAAGTTGTTTTCTTAGCGTATCATGGTCATTCATCTACTGATAAGTTTTTGCATTGATGACTATGTTTTAAAATATATCCGCTAGCCGTTAATATTTTAATTTGAATATCTCTACGAAGGTTTTTCTACGATTTTGTTCTTGCAGCCATACGCAACAAGATGGGTAGCTATAATTTAATTCTTTAGGATGGTGATGGTTGAGAAGATGATGATAGACGATCTGATCATCAGCACCATGAATTTTATAGAGTACCATGCCATGTGGAGGCTTTAATGAGCTTGGCACCACCTTTTGTAGGGTTAATCATTTTAAACCTAGATATCAGACCAAGATTAGATTTGGATGCATTCATAGCTGAGTGGAGTTGTAGGTGGGTAGATGGATCGAGGTAGTTGTGTCTATAGGTGGGCTCAGTACCAGGATCAACATGCAAGGAAAATATTTGATTTGATCACTAGCTATTCTCAGAGATTTGATGATGGTAATCAGTGTACCATTAGGGTTTGATATTTTATTGCAGATTTATGTAACCTTAATTAGGTTTTGACTCCGGCCTATGTGCCAAAGGGAGATGTATATAATTGATTTTTGGAGCTTTTGAAGCTCAGAGTTTGCACTTTGTAAAGAAGAAAGTCTCTTTCTTGGAAAGCTATCAATGGCATTTCTTCCTGCCCTCTGGTTTTCCACATTCTATAGTCTCCCATTGATTATTCAAACATTATAGACATATTTTGTGACAGTTCTTCATGTCCCTATGCTTCCTTGTTTGGGTCATCTCTTATTGGATTAAAGTGCATGATGTTTTCAGTGATATCTTAGGGTTCCTGATCCCTCTTATTTTTTGTAATTGTGTGTGTTATTGTGTTTGATCTAATTTAGATATTTTTGTGGGTATACTTCAGCCCCCTAATAGTCTTGTCTCATTCCTACACTGAGTTGCAGAAGTGAATGTTTGTTTGTAGGTCATTGGTTGTATCTTATGTTCAGGCCCTCCTATGAAACACTTATGCAATCCTATTCAGTAAGTTGTGACCTACTAGACCTAAGCCTTTCATTGATTCCATTCCTCTATACTGAGATCCAAACCCTAATTTCGGTGTATCTACTAGTAGGTAGTTTGCTTTCAGTCTTTTCCTTTTCAAGCATTCCTTCTATCCCTTTCCCTCAAAAGATTTACTTTCATGTCTAGAAGCAAATTAAGGTGATTATCCAAGAGGAACCAGCCTAGAACCTAGAGGTCTCATCTCAGTTAGCATAGGTCCCACACCTAGAGATGATTCCCATGTTATACTAGGTTATCAAGACTACGAGAGCTTGAAACAAGGGTACAAACTTAGTGTATAACAATTTTGGCATGCCTGGTGGGACAATAAAAAGATTAGATTAATGTTCAAAGGTGCTCTTATTGGTTCATCTACAAAAGGATCAGAGAAGTTCAATACACAAGGACTATTAGTACAGGCTTAAGCTCAAGGATTCCCCACCTTGGTGCTAGTGTATAACAATTCTGACACGCCTGATGGGACTACACAATAAGTTCATTGTTTGAAAGATACACTATCTCTAATATATAGATTGCATAAAATAGGCTTTTAGAAGTCATTCTATCAAGTATATCTGGCAACTCCACTATTTTCAAAGATCCAGTCCAACCTTTTTTAAGGTTTATGAGAAAGATTGAGACTAGAATCTCAAAGCCCACTAAATTTTTATAGTTGTCCTCAAAAAGAAGTCACAAAGGTAGGTCAACTCAAAGAACATCCCTTGCAAGGAGAGTTCAATCAACACCACCAGATACCTCAGAAAGGAGACCTTTTTCCATTCATTCAAGAAGAAGAGGCAAATCTCTAACTCAAGATCTAGAGGAAGATTCAAATCCAGCAGCAAATACAACTCATATAGTTGTTAATCTTCAGATTCTAACTCCTACAATGGCTAGGTCATTTTCCTTTGCACCCTTCAACTAGGGGAGTCCACTAGTCTTTTCTCAACATCATGATGTGCCCTTGGTGGCACTTAATAGTATACCTGATTTCACAGGTGAAAGGCAGACAACTACTTTTGAACACATAAGAGATGTGACCACCGTCTACAACATACGCAACATAACTCAAGAGGATGTGGCCACCAAATTATTAGCAGCCTCTTTTAAAGGTAAGGCTCTTGAATGGTTTAGAACTCTAACTGTTGGTTCCATTACTTCATGGGATGAGTTAGGGGATGCATTAAGTAAACATTTTGAGGATAAATCAGATAACTTGTCTCTAGTTGAGCAGTTAACAACTATTAAGAGAGACCCTCAAGAGAAAATGACAGATTACAATAGTAGATTCCTCAAGACATGGAATAGAATTCCAGTCTCTATGAGATCATCAACAGACCATGCTTTCCTTTACTACTTGCAAAGTCTAAATGGCCAAATTTCTATCATGATCTAGTCTATGGGTGGTACTTCTCTACCCCAAGCCTTTGACATAGCTATCAAGGCTGAAAATTGTTTGATTCAAGTAGGCATGATTGCTAGAAGGCCTCCAATGCCCATTTTTCCTAGCCCTCAGCCCTTTGCACCTGCATAAGTGCCCCCATTTAATCCTATCCCCAGCATAGCAGTACCTCAAGCTAGTACCAGTGGTCAAGAGTTGAGAGCAAGTTTCTCTCAAGAGCTACAAGAGATAAAGAGTAGCCAAGAAACTAGCATACAAGAGATGAAAAATTTGTTGCAGACCTTGACTAAAGAGGTCACAAATCTAAAGAAGCAAGGTCAAGGAATCAGACCACCATTTCAGCCACAAGGCCAAGGTACTAGTCAACAATATCAAAGTCAAGGACAACCTTATCAACAAAATAGGCCACCATACTAAGGAGGGCATCAAGGACAAAGACAAAGTTTTAATCAGATACCATTCCAACCATATAACCCTGCACCTTTAAATTCTACAAATCTGGTGAGGGATATGGTTCCTAGTCAAAACAATATGGCTATGGATAATGAATGGTGCTTTCCATGTAATTAGCCTCATAATCAGGCTACATGTTCAAATGGATGGATGAACCAAGCTCTAATGGTTCAAAATTCCTCACAAGATCAATCAGAGGCTTCATCTAGTGGATTAGTCCCTCAACAAGAATCACAAGAAGCTGAGACTGCTCTTTTTAATTGGGAACAACCAGACTTCAATGGAGTCAATGATGAAGCTGCTTTTGTTGCCTATACAAGAGAAAAAGAAGAGCTTAGGACATGGAGAGAGTAGATTCTGGTACTAAGGCCACTACATCTATAGAGCCACTACAACAAGCTAATCCCATCACACCTAAGGAGGCCCCTGTCATCACAAGAAAAGAAGGGAAAATTCCAAAGGAAGTGGAGCCCATCATAGTGAAAGCACAACAAAGAGTACACACTGTGACACCTTATAACATTGTAGACAACATGAAGAAGGTGAAATTTTGAAGAAGGCCATGACAAAAGTGACAGCTCCTCAACCTACAAAAGAAGCTGCAAAGCTAGTGTTGGTTAACATTGATCAAGAAAAGGAGGCTCCAAGTAGCAACTCCAAGGCCAATGCCACACAAGGTAGGAAATCAAAGCCACCTCCCTTTTATGTATCTCTAGCTATTGGAAAATCTTTAGTACATAATTGTATGGTAGATAGTGGAGCTACAAGCACTATAATGCCAAAGAAAGTAGCTAACCAATTAGGACTAAAATATGAGCCCTTCCAAAAGAAGGTTACCCAACTTGATGGATCCTCAGTCAATACTATAGGTGTGGCCAAGGATACCAGTCTAATCCTACATGCTAGTCCTAATTTCTCCATCCTCCTTGATATATATATCATAGATCTCCATGAATTATTTGCTATATGTCTGTCAAGTTAGTTTACAACCAAGATAGGAGGTTATCTATCTTCTGACTGGTCTCACATGCTATTTCATACAAGATATGGTACCAAGGTCACCATTAAGTCAGAGCCATTGGCAGCACACCCTATAGAGCCATATGTATCCAATGCCATCAATGTTAATTGCCCCATATTTGATGACAGTGACTTCCAAACTATTAGTGAAGCAAGCACAAAGATAGAGAGTATCCCTGATATTCTTCTAGATGAAAGAGCTTTAGAGGCCCAAGAAAATCTTGTTTTGGATTTTAGTTTGGGAGGTTATTTTATACAAGAGAGCGATGCTATTGAGCCCAACCTTCTCAAGGATACTGATTCAGAAGATCAGAGCAATCAGGTTTGGGAACTATTCTTTGATGGAACTAGAAGTAGACATGGTTCTGGTGGTGGTGCTATGCTAGTGTCCCCAAAAGGAGAAAGGTACTATACTACCTTTAGATTTAGTTTCTCCTACACTAGTAATACTGCAAAGTATGAAAGCCTAGTCAATGGACTAGAGTGGGCTAGAAAAAGAGGGCTTAAGGCCTTAAAAGTTTATGGTGATAGTGAATTAGTTGTCAGCTAAGTAAGAGGGATAAGTGCAACCAAAAATGACACTTTGAAAGTATACAAACATAGAGTTTGGGATGCAATTGAAGATTTTTGTGCTTTCAATATTGTTGCTATCCCTAGGAAGCTAAATCAAAATGCAAATATATTAGCTACTGTTGGATCTCAGTATGACATTCCAAATAGCATTTCAAAAGAGGTAGATCAACAACATATCAAGGTGATTGTCAAACCATCTATTCCTAATAATGATGTCAATTGGCAGGTGTTTGACAATGATGAACAAATTTTACAATTCTTGTTTGAATAAGATGTTTTTTCAGAGCATAATCAAGATAGGCTATCACAAAATTATGGTGATCAAGTGATACAACTCAAGTCTAATAAGATGCCTAGAGGTCTTGTCACCTTAGAGACTATCTTCAACAAGGATGATGAAGTTAAGAAAAACAAAGCTAGCCTAGTAGTCCAACAAGAACATTGTGTTGAATTAGAGTTGGAACCAGGTAGGAGCTTACAATTTGGAAAAGTGAACACTGAACTAGAAAAGCAAGCTTACACTCAGTTATTCAAAGAATTCAGTGATGCTTTTTCATGGCAATATGAAGACCTTAAAGGTTTTGTTCCTACCCTTGCCCAACACACTATTGAGTTAGAACCAAATGCCAAACCAATGAGGCAAAAGCAAAGGCCTGTTAATCCCAAGCTTGAGCCACTTATGCATAAAGAAGTACTCAAACTAATAAAGAGTGGTATCATCTACCCCATTAAGTATACTAGTTGGGTTTCCAACCTTGTTCCTATTAGGAAGAAGAATGGGGAGCTGAGGTTATGTATTGACTTCAAGGATCTTAATAGGGCCTCATTAAAGGACCGCCATCCATTACCCTCTATGGAACAAATCTTACAATGTGTCTCTGGATCTAAGAGATTTTTATTATTGGATGGCTATTCAGGCTACAATTAGATCTTAGTGAATGAAGAGGATCAATACAAGACTGCATTTACAACCAAGTGGGGAACCATGGCTTATCAAAAGATGCCCTTTGGTTTGTCAAATGCAGGTACTACATTTCAAAAGGAAATGGATATGGCCTTTAAAAGCCTCATGTACAAGTTTGTGTTTATATACTTAGATGACATAACTATCTATTCTAAACATGTAGTAGATCACATCAAACATTTGAGGAAGATCTTTGAAAGGTGTAGAGAATTTGGGATATCTCTTAATCCCAAGAAATGTGTGTTTGTAGTTCATGAAGGAAAATTTTTGGGATATGTAGTATCCAAAGAAGGAATTACAGTGGATCCTGAGAGAATTGCAGCTATCCTAGAGCTACCCCTACCACATCACAAGAAAGGTCTCCAATCTTTCATAGGAAAGATTAATTTTGTTAGGTGTTTCTTGCCTAATATTGTAGATTTACTCAAGCCTTTGAAAACCATGCTAAAGAAGGGTTCAACTTTCAGTTGGACCAAAGAAGGGAGAGCCAATTTCCAAGCTATCAAGGAGGCCTTGACAGAAGCTCCTGCCCTGTTAAACCCAAATTTCAATAAGTATTTTATCCTTTATGCTTATGGAGGTCATGATGCTATATCTGCTATGTTGACTCAAGAAAATTCAGATGGATTGGAGCAGCCTATTACTTTCTTTAGCAAAGGTTTAGAAGATTATGAACAGAGATACTCTTTTGTGGAAAAACATGTACTTGCTATGGTGAAAAGCCTTAAAAAATTTAGATATTTTTTGACCCATAGCAAGGTACATTTGAAAGTTACTCATCCAAGTGTCAAATAATTTTTTCTTTCCAAAGACCTAAATGAGAAAAGACTTGGTTGGATCACCAAGGTGATGAAATATGACATAGATATTCAAACTACCAAGCTAGTTAGAGGAAGGGGTCTTTGTGAGCATTTGGTAGAGGATGAAAGTTCAAAGAAATCATAAACAATAGATGCATCTCTGGTAGTGCATTCTATAGATGAACAAGCCAAGGCAACAAGTTGGTTGCCTAATATGATCAATTACTTGAAGATAGGACAATGTCCTACAGGTTTGGATTCAGCAAAAAGAAGGTATTATAGGTTACAATATGTTCCTTTTGTGCTGATAAATGAAGTTCTTTTTAGAAAGGATCATAGTGGTGTCCTCTTAAGATGCATAGATTCAAAAAAGATAGCTAATGTTCTATTTGAGTTTCATGATGGACCTTCTGGTGGTCATTTTTCTCCTAGGACTACTACTTTTAAAATCATGAGGGCTGGATACTATTGGCCATCTATCTTTAAGGATAGCCATGATTATGTGAGAAAATGCATCAAGTGTGCCATGTTTGCAAGAAAGGAAAGGCTTGCAGCCTTGCCCCTACAACCAGTCAGAATAGATCAACCCTTCATGAAGTGGGGTATAGACTTCATTAGCATGATCAATCCTCCATCTAGTGCAGGACATAAATGGATAATCACTACAACAGATTACTTCACTAGATGGACAAAGGTAGTTGCATTAAAAGAGGCCAATGAGAATGTTGTATTAAGTTTTTATGATGATATAGTCCATAGGTTTGGCACTCCAGACTCCATAATTTTAGATAATGCATTGGCATTCACAAGCCTCAAAGTCTCAAAGTGGGCAGTCAAGAATGGCATCTATCTGAATACCAGTTCCAATTACTACCCCCAAGGCAATGGCTTGGCAGAATCCACCAATAAGAACTTGATTAGGATAATCAAGAAGACTCTTCAAGAAAATCAGAGAGATTGGCATACTAAGCTCAGGTTTGCAGTGTGGTTAGACAAAATTACACCAAAAAAGATCATTGGTAATTCTCCTTATGTGTTAGTATATGGCAAAGAGGCCAAGTTGTCTATCTCAGTTGAATTGCCAACTCTGGACTTGGCTACTCAATATGCCCTATTTGATGAAGGAGATCCCTTGTAGGTCAGGTATGCTTAGTTGATGGAGTTAGAAGAACTCAAAGACAAATCAATGCAGGATATGGAATTCCATTAGATTTAGACAAAGATGAGCTTTAATAAAAGAGCCAGGATCATAAATTTCAAGGTTGGAGACATAGTCCTCAAGTGGGATGAGTTCAAGTCAAGACCTGGTAGGCATACAAAGTTTGATTCATTTTGGGGTGGACCATTTGTTATAACAGAGTGCAAGGGGTCCAATGCTTTTCAACTATCAACTATGGAAGGAGTTCCCCTGCCTATCTTAGTGAATGGTTTCCACTTGAAACATTGTTTTGAGGTTACTTCCTCTCTATAAATTTTGTAAAAATACTTTCCTTCTTTCTTCCTATTTTCTAGGTTAGTCTCCTACTTTTCAAGAAGTGCCTATGCACAAGTTCGTTCTTCTGGTCCTAGTTCTACCTCTCTGAGAGAATTTTTGAGTTTTGATGACCCCATCCCAATGGATTATCAAGGTCACTAGTTTCCATGTCTAGCAGGCTGACATCCAGCAGAAAGTGCCAAAATGTTGCCCTTATTTTCCTTCGGTGAATTTGGCCTAGTTTCATTGTAGATCTTCATCCTTTTGGCCCTGTGAGAAACCCCAAAAAATTTCATGAGTCTGCCTCTTTTCCCCTGGTCTCTGCAACATCTTTTAGGTCTCTGGCTAGTAGGTAAACCCTTAGAAAAATTCATAAACTATCCATTGTATGAAAAATCTCTTTGGCCTATTATATTTTTATGTTACTTTATCCCAGCCACTTAAGTCATCCCAATTCACATGTGTGCAAAATATTTCCTAAGATGAGTGCTTTAATATGTCCTAGGTCTCAAGACATAAAACATTTTCCCTAAGGTTAAGTTTCGGCTTGATCTGACGGTCTTCACCATTCCGCAAGCCACAGATGCATGTGTGTTATGATCATGGTATGGTGAGAACTGTTGATCTTGTTTTCTCCCTGCACTATAGTGTGTCAATGGGACCAGTGCCACCTCATCCTATTCGGCAGCTCTTGATTCATCAGTGGGCTAGTGATTCAATGGTTGTCAACGGGCCCTTTCCTTTCAGCATGTTAAGTTCTGACCGCATTGTGTGGCTGTCATTATACCATTGAAGGAAGATGTGGCCTATTTAACCCCATGGTATAGAGATAGTCGTAGATCCTTCTCCATCATTCAGCTTCTGATAGTGGGTCCTGTGTCAAAGACAGATGCTATGTGGATCCGTTTGGCACCTTTTGATTGGCTGAGGTTTTGAACACGTAGCACCTGTCAGTGGGGTCAGCTTCCTCAAAGTGTTAAGTCCTGAGTAGGATCCACCATTGTCGTTATACCACCAAGGTAAGATGCATGTCTGTTAGGCTGGCGGTATAGCAACAACCGTCCGATGTGATCCTAGTCTGCCATGGGTCCTATTGTAAGAAGGCTCTGCGACATGTCTCATTTGGCAGCTTTTGATTGGTTGATGAGAGTATAGCATGGAGGTTTGTCAGTGGGCCCATGGGGTCCAGGGTTTCTTAAGAGGTTAAAGCATGGTTGGATCTCACAACTATCATTACACCGTAGATCCAAAATGCTCGATCGTTAGCTACAACAGTATAGCGACATCCATTAGATGGTCTTCTTAGGGACGTGGGTCCAAGGTCTTGTTAGAGATGTTGATTTGTTCACTTCCAATTGGTTGCTAACTTCCATGGTGGATTTGACTTGTTAGAGGGGGATTTTAAGTTTTTTTCTTAGCGTATCATGGTTGTTCATCTACCGGGAAGTTTTTGCATCGACGGCTATGTTTTAAAATATATCTGCTAGCTGTTAATATTTGAATTTGAAAATCTCTGCGAAGGTTTTGCTAGGGTTTTTTTCTTGCGGCCATATGCGACAAGATGGGTAGTTAGAATTTAATTCTTCAGGATGGTGATGGTTGAGAAGATGATGATAGATGATTTGATCATCGACGCCATGAATTTTATAGAGTACCATGCTGTGTGGATGCTTTAATGAGCTTGGCGCCACCTTTTGTAGGGTTAATCATTTTAAACCTAGATATTAGACCAGGATCAGATTTGGATGCATTCATGGCTCAGTGGAGTTGTAGGTGGGTAGATGGATCGAGGTAGTTGTGTCTGCAGGTGGGCTCAGTACTAGGATCAACATGCAAGGAAAAGATTTGATTTGATCACCAACTATTCTCAGAGATTTGATGATGGTAATCAGTGTACCATTAGGGTTTGATATTTTATTGTAGATTTATGTAACCCTAATTAGGTTTTGACTCTAGCTTGTGTGCCAAAGGGAGATGTATATAATTGATTTTTGGAGGTTTTGAAGTTTAGAGTTCACACTTTGTGAAGAAGAAAGTCTCTTTCTTGGAAAGCTATCCCTGGCATTTCTTCCTGCCCTCTAGTTTTCCACATTCTGTAATCTCCCATTGATTATTCAAACATCACAGAGGTATTTTGTGATAGTTCTTCATGTCCCTATGCTTCCTTGTTTGGGTCATCTCTTATTGGATTAAAGTGCATGATGTTTTTAGTGATATCTTAGGGTTCCTGATCCCTCTTATTTTTTGTAATTGTGTGTGTTATTGTGTTTGATCTAATTTAGATGTTTTTGTGGGTATACTTCAGCCCCCTAATAGTCTTGTCTCATTCCTACACCAAGTTGCAGAAGTGAATGTCTGTTTACAGGTCATTGGTTGTGTCTTATGTTCAGGCCCTCCTATGAAACACTTATGCAAGCCTATTCGGTAAGTTGTGACCTACTAGACCTAAGCCTTTCATTGATTCCATTCCTCTATACTGAGATCCAAACCCTAATTTCAGTGTGTCACCTAGTAGGTAGTTTGCTTTTAGTCTTTTCCTTTCCAAGCATTCGTTCTATCCCTTTCCCTCAAAAGATTTACTTTCATGTCTAGAAGCAAATTAAGGTGATTATCCAAGAGGAACCAGCCTAGAACCTGGAGGTCTCATCTCAGTTAGCATAGGTCCCACACCTAGAGATGATTCCCATGTTATACTAGGTTATCAAGACTACGAGAGATTGAAACAAGGGTGCAAACTTAGTGTATAACAATTTTGGCACGCTCGGTGGGAGAGTAAAAAGATCAGATTAATGTTCAAAGGTTCTCCTATTGGTTCATCTACAAAAGGATTAGAGAAGTTCAATACACAAGGAATATCAGTACAGGCTTAAGCTCAAGGATTCCCCACCTTGGTGCTAGTGTATAACAATTCTAGCACGCCTGGTGGGACTACACAAGAAGTTCATTGTTTGAAAGATATGCTATCTTTGATATACAGATTGCATAAAATAGGCTTTTAGAAGTCATTCTATCAAGTATATTTGGCGACTCCACTATTTTCAAAGATCTAGGCTAGCCTTGTTTAAGTTTTATGAGAAAGATTGAGACTAGAAGCTCAAAGCCCACTAAATTTTATAGGCTAACCTTTGGTTTGGGGAATTTAACTCCTTTTCAACATGTTCCTTTTAATATTATCAACCTCGTCCCCATCATCCTAATCTCCTATCACCATCCTTCCATCCAATACATTGTTATCTTCCATATTTCCATCCTTCATTCTCCTCCTTCTAGTGTTTTGGAATTTAACTCCTTTTTCCACATAGTTCTTGGATCTTCATCCATATAGCCCACATCCTATAGTCTTTCATATCCTATCCTTACGTATCTATTCATTCCATCTATCTCCTATCCAATCCCTCCCTTCCATATATTTATTTTCTAACCAAACATATTTGCATCCCCCCTTCCTCTATCATTTGTTAGTTCTCCCTTGTGATTGGTCCCAGTCCACTTATCAATTTTCCTATCCTATCCCTTAATTATTGTTTCATCTTATTCAAACCATGTTTTCTATAAAATCTATTTATCTTCTAATCCAATCCATTTATTCCCCTTATATTGTTTTCAATCTCATCTTATCCAATCATCTTCTCTCCCAATCCCATTCTATCCAATCCAATCATCCAAATAAATAAATAAAAAATAAACCAAAAAATCCCTATAATCCAAAAGATCTCAACTTAGTCAAATTAAGTGCAATTAATATTAATCCATGCACTTTAGTCTTTCAATCTAGCACCTTAATATTTAATCAAACCATCTTCTCAAACCAAATCAACTGATAATCAATTGATCAAATTCAAAATCCAACAATTATCATTAGATGTATCCTTCCCAGTCCTAGAGGTCCTGCCCTCTCAATCAATCAATCAAACAATCAATCAAATGGTTTTCCTCTTGACTAGGGGCAATTTGTTAGGTTTCTTTTGGTTTTTTGTTCATGCTTGCTTGTTGCTTGTATGTATTAATAAATTTTACATATATCATGGTCTTTACATCCTATTGTTACAAGGGCATCATGCTCTTCCATATCATATGGTCATAAAGAATATGGTTTCATTTTACCTTTTTGATCATGTACTTCACACATGGTCATCTTGGTTCCTTATACCTTGGGGCATAATGTTAACTAAAATATCAAAACTAGGATGTTCTCTCTCTCTTTTAACACAATACAATCCCCAAAATCTTTTTGTGTTTATTTATTTCTATTTGCATTTTTCATTGAGACTCCTATTTATTTCCCATCCCTGCCATATTTTTTTTGCACCTATTCATTTCAATAGAATACTTGTGTTCTCTAAACTTGCATGTCATCTCGAGGGGGCATACCACTAGCTCCTTGTCATCCTTTCTCATCATTCCATGATTGAGGCATCTTCCTTTTAATTTTCTTTGACATGATGTCGATTTCGACACTGCATAAAAGAGGGGTAAAATGTAGACACCTAAAATTGTCCTTCCACACTCCAATATTAATTTTTATTAATAGTTTCCCTTAACATTATAGTTGATTTTATTAGTTGACTATAATCATTATATTCTTCTATTTATTTAATTTAATTTAATTCAATAATTTTATTTTCCCTTTGTATTTAAATTTTATTTAAGTACTATAATATATTAAATTTATTTTAATATATTATCCATCCATCTCTTAATATATAATAAATTTCATTTATTTTATTTCTCCACTAGCCTAAAGTTCTTCTAAACCTTGATTAAATTAAATTTATTTTAATTTAAAATCCCTTTTTCCTAATCTTTGTTTTCACTAATATTATTCTAATGTTGATTAAAAGGTGGAATACAACCTTCCTAATATTTCCTTTTGCTAATATTCTTCTAATCTTGATTAAAAGGTGGATTACATCTAATCATGTGCCAAATCACCTTTTCCAAGGTATCCACCTCTCCATCTTTTTTCTCCTCCAATCATTTCAAATTCCTCTCTCACTCTAAAAGTGAAGTTTGACTTTTGAATCATTTGCCTCTTAATCCTCCTTTTGCATATACATCTTAGCAACTTCCTATTGGAATTAGGAGAGATAGGTACTAAGAGGGGAGGGGTGAATCAGTGCCTTCAAAAACCTTACTTGTAAACCTTTCAAAACTATAACTGTAAACTATGACAACCAACCAAAACAACTTGAATCTAGTTGCATGAATCAATCATCTACTTAACATAAGTAAGTAAACAATATTAAAACAATATCACAATCACATAACACAAGTATTTTGGTAATGCATAAACCCTTGTTAGAAGGTAAAAACTGCGGTGGGGATGACACCCACAAATTCTTCACTACTGTAGATAGAAAAGGTTTGCTTGTTAGGGCTACAAGTTTTGATCACTTCTGGTGATCTCACCCTGTTAGGAGTGACATGTTAAATCAGCTAGATCTACCTAGTTATAGGATTTTAACAACACTAATGAAGTGTGCACTTGGTTAAGAGATTTACATAAGACTATTAAGTCTACTCTGTTAGGAGATTTTATCCAAAAAATATATTACAATTGTCAGAAAGCAATAGGTAATTATCTACTTTATGACACTCAATTGTCTGAAATAGATCTATAAGCTCTGATAAAATATCACCTTACTTGTAATGAATCTCTGCTCTGAACTGCTCGGTAGCCTTCTCTAATTCTACTCAATCTGATAATCTCTTTTCTCTATTCTGCTCTATTAACTGATTGACTTGAAGTTAGGCAATAGCTTCAAGTGCTCCTTGATTTATATATCAGTTCACTCCAAAAATGATGTGAATACACAAATATACAGTGTTCTATTTTTGCCGCTTAAACAAAATTAAGTTACAAAATAATCATAACCCTAAGATCTACAGTGTATAATAATAACCTAGATCATCTATTACAAAGATATACATTGTATTTAATGAATATCATTACATTAAATGTTCCTTGATCTTGGTAAAATGTTTTACAAACTGTTGTAACCATTTTCATAGAAGAATGTGTCATTCCAGATTACTATGCCATTTTCTATGATCCTTGATAAACACTATGTCAACTGATCAGTGTATACTACGATGCTCGGTGTTTACTGACTATCAATGTCGATGTCTACTGGTGCTCGGTAAACTATCTGCTGCTCGGTTTACTACTTTACCGAATGGTCTATTCTTCTTTATGTTACTGATGAACTCATTGTAAGTAACCGACCGATATCTTTACATACCTTAGATACTAATGACAACCTTAAATGCTCAATAGAGATAACAATATCCCTCTTTGGCATTAGTATCAAAACTTCGAATGTATGTAACTTGTAACTCCTTCATATACATATACACATCAAAAAAATTTCTAAGTACTGAGTACTCCTCCTCGGTGCATGCTTCCGGTAATATGTAGTATACGTAGCAACTATGTACATATTTGGCATAACAGCTGATACATTGTTTTCCCCCTTTTTGATAGTAATGCCAAATACAGAAATTGACATTGTATACTCAGAGCTTATCAAAAATTGACTGATGGGTTTTCCTTACTGACTCCAAGAGGTTTTCCCATTCCTCTTTCAAGTTGGTGAGAGCGATGTGTTCAAGACCGACTTGGGCATGCATGTCAAAGATGTTTTTTAACAATAAAATTTCTGGTCTTGCAACTAATAGCTCAGCTTTGACAATATGTCCTTCAAAAATTTTCAAGTATGGAATGAGTTCAATTTGCAACTGAGTAACCTTATCTGTTAGGTGTGCTTCTTGTTTCTTCAAATGTACTATCAATCGCCGGAGTTCTTGAACTTGGTGAATATGCTTGAGGAAAGCATGAGGCTCGGTGATAGCTGCACTTGTACTCAACTATATTTCTTCTTCCAATCCTTTGATCTTTTCACTGATTTCAATAGTGAAGGTGTCTGTAGTACAAAGATTCAATAAGTATTGATAGATTATCTGGGTGATGGATTTTACCTTGGTAATTACCTCAGATAATGTTACCTTCTTGATGGCCACTTCTTGGCTAATTCTTGCTACCAATTTATCCTGTACCCTAGATTCTGCCCATTCTTTAATTCGTTTGTCAACATCGGTGTCTAGGGCATTGATTTTCTTGGCAAGTGTAGCAAGTTGATCTATAATAGGCGTATCCTCATCAATATGTATCTCAGGTACTACCTATTGGAGGATATCCCACACATTATTTAATACTTCTTTTCTTTTGTGCTCTTGCTTCGACTTCTCTTGTGTTGCCTTCCTTGAGCATAGTTCCCCATAATTACTCAAGTCCTCAAGGCTTAGGGTCCTCAAGTCACAATTAGGTATAACTATTACTTCATCTAAGGTGACCGGACCTTTTGTTTTCTTCTTCTTCTTCTATGCGGGAGGTGATTTCTTCTCAATGATAGCAATAGATCTATCTCTAGCTAGTCTTCAGAGTGTCCTTCCCTGTTAACACTTGGTCTTCCTTTTTCTGCTCCTCGGTAGTGGTAGTCTTGGTTGATATAGTAGGAGTCTCAGTTGTAGTGTTGGATGGGATCACCTTTGTTTCCTTTGGTTCTTGTGTTTCCTTTGCTTCATCTATTTCCTTTGGTTTGGTGGATGGTGCCTCTATATGTGTAGGCTCATCTATCTCTATAGGTTTCTCTATTTATTGATCTCTTGTAGTATCTTTGTTTTGCTCAGGATCTGAGCCATCGAGTTGTACTTGGGAAAGAATTTCATTTTCTTCAGCAAGTACAAGAAGTTCACCCAATAGTGATGTAAATAGATTGTCAGTGTCTTGTGATTCATCTTTATTTGGTGCAATATTTACATCTTCATCATCTTGGTCATCAGGATCACCATGTGTGATGTCTACAATGAGTACATCTTCAACAGTTTTCTTCTCCAGTTGGATTTCAACTTTATCTCGTGCATCCCATGAAACTTTTATTTCTACCTTGTCCTCAGTTACATCAATTGCCTTGGTAACTATTGTATTGGTAATCTTTGATTTCTTTGTTGTTCCTTCATCAATACAAATACCTTTGCCTTTAAAATTTTGTCTCTTCTTAGATAGGTTAAAAAATGCTTGTTGCTCAGCTTTTTCTTCGGCTTTCAGAATTGATGTCCATATAGAATCAGTTGTGACATCCATATCCACTACATTGTCATCCATGATCATGAAGGCCCTATCTTTGATCATAAAATTTGCTTGGTACTTGGTCAAGTATTCACTAACTTATCCAAAGCTTAAGTATGTGATTGCCTGAACTAGAGAACGTTCTCTCTTTCTCCTCTCGGTGTCTAATGCAACAGCCCATTTCCCAGTAATTGTATTATCCAATGTCTTCGATAATGCACAGGAAAATTCCATTGGAACTTTCTTAAATTTTATCATCATTTGGATGATAGCCTCTTCAATCTTGCTTTGATCTTCTTTTGACATTTTGTCAAATCTATCTAATAAGGGATCAGTGAGGTCTCCATTTTCAATTATTTCCTCAATGAATTCATCTACTATTTTGGCCTTGTAACTAACCATTTTGAATTGATTTACATCATCTTCTGTATCTTCAAGATCTTCCTTATTTCTGATTAATTTTCTCTTTTTCTTAGGTGCCTCAGCTACAGCCTTGTTCTTTCTCTTAATGTATTTCTTTGTCGGTGTAGCTGCTCTTCTTTTTATTACTTTTACTGCTTCTTCCTTCTCGGTAAGTTGTACTGTAGTTGATGATCGTGTCTTTGTACCTTCATGTATAGGTGACTGCTTCTTTGTAGGAATTTCAAGTTGAGGGACTAGTGTAGGATCTACTTCATTGTCAGACTCAGTCTCCTCACTATCATATGATTTGTCGGCTAACTATAGCTAACCTTCAGTTGCCTATTGAACTGGTGTCCCTTCAGATGTCTCAGTCTTATCTCCATATTTAGTAGTGAGATCTTTCTTCATCCTTTTTACCTTTCTAGTTATTTTACCGATCTCAATATTTGTAGATATTCTAGATTTGGCTTCTTCATATACTCTGAACCTAGTGGCAATGGGATCCTTTGGTAATGCAAGCAGTGCATTAATAGATTCAGTGCAAAATCATGGTTTATTTCATATCCCATCAGTGCCAACCATTTTATCCTAGGATCAGCTACTTTAATCATGGTATAATCGGTGTTGACCACAAAACATATGTCATTCTCAAATTTATGTACTAATTCCTTCGGGATTCTGCTTCTCTTTTGCATTTTAGATTGAAATTATTTGAAGTATGGATCAAACTCTAGATTCAACTTATCTCCTAACTTATTCATCATTTCACCAATCTATTTCATTATTGGTACATCTGGTATCCAATTTACTTTATCGGTGCTAGGTACATAATTTTGTAAATAGAGGAATATGCATGCAAGTAGAGATCCAAACTTACATGTGTTAGATTTATTCTTCCTTATGGTCTTCATATTCTCCTAAAGTTGATGAAACAGTACCTCGGCAAGATCAACTTGGTGACCTTTCACTATAATTTTGTGTGCCATGCCTACTGCACTACAGGGTACGCTGTTGAGTCTGCTCAATTGAAATAGCTTGTACCTAATCACATGCGCCACAAATTTTACTGGTGGGTCCTTTATTGTAGAAATCTTCAATGCCCGACTATCCCATTGTGATCCAATGTATTCCTCAACATCCAGTCATGATAAAGTTTAGAAAGCCTTAGCTTTGTCAGTTGTAGGGAGCCCAGTAACCCTACTAATCAATTTCTTGTTGACCTCAATTAGTTTATCCAGCCAGAATTTGTCATCGTGATATCTACTCAAAATTATTCTAATCCAATTTGATTTGAATGATGATAGAAAGTGTATAAAACATGATAAACCTAATTCCTCAATCTTCTTTTAGTCTGATTTCATTTTTCCATCAGGTCCACAGAGTAGTTGATGTGCTGCTACAGTTTCAAATTCTCCAACTTCTCTGATTTTGTAGTGAATATAAGACCTTACGTCTTTTGTTAACAAAACCCTTTCTGGTATGCTCGAAAATGCACCCATTATATCTATCTGTGCTGCGACCTTTAGATGTGGCTTAAACTTTGGTTCGTCAAAATTTTCCCTAATGATTAGATTAACTTCCTCTTCAACACTTTGAGTTTTGCTTGTAGATGATGTAGATGCCATAAATTAATTTGGGTTTCGGCAAGCAACATGATAGGAAGTGTTTGATCGCAAATGAACTTACTCAGTATCATGAAGAGTGATGTCAGTTCGATCTAGCATAGCCTTGAATCCTTTAGAAAAACTTTTATCTTGAACTTTGCTCTTTGAATTCTCCACTCTTCAAAATCGCATTGCAAAAATGAACTCTGTTCCCGTGTATTTATAGACTTTTTGATGTTCCCGCTCAAACTTTTATGCATTAAATGCGTGACCTAACTTTCGGTATGAAAAAAACTGTCAGCTCGGTGACAACTATAAACTTTCATCTACTCGGTTAACATAGAGTTTCTTGATCGGTTGTTACATGTACTTAGTTAACCTTAGATAGTGATTACCGACGGGTAACCAACTCTCGGTCTTTTTTTTACCGACTGTATATCATTGTTAGCTCATGACAACTAAACCATGGTTCATCTTTATTCATGCTATTTTGGTATTTTCACATCATATATAATGAACTATATGTAAAATGTGATCATTCTAAAATGTCAGTTCCATACATACCTTTGTCACCTTAAGTGGAGGTATCGATGTCACCCAATCCAGTGGATGAGGTTTCACCGATAACATTACTTGACTCAACATTCTCATTAGATGCCTTCTTCCACATAGTGTTCCTTAACTTCGTGATATCAGCAATAGTATATCCACTTTCAAATATATGGTTCTCTTCTGGTGCTCGATCTCTACAGTTCTTGCTTAAATGACCAACCTTATGGTAGTGCATACATGCCATCCTAGTGTTTGTCCAACTTCTTGATTGTCCAATCCAATTCTTTTTGTAGCAATTTGGTGCAGTGTGCCCATACCGACCACATACAACATAGTTAGTCCATGTAATATAATCCCAAACATAAGAGCTACCTTGTCTCTTCAGTTGATATGGCCTGCGTTGTGGTTTCTCCTTAGGTGTCCAGGCTTGTTTCATTTTTACCTTGCACTCCCTTGCAATGTGTCCATACTTATTACGAGTATAGCATATTTTCTCCATAGTGGTATTGTTAGCAATATCATTTTGTTTAGCTCTACACTCATAAGCAGAATATCCAAACTTTCCATAGTAGTAGCAATATCCATTAAACTTAGGAGTGACAGGAGGTTTACCTCATGCTTTGCTTCTATACACATTAGATGTATGTCCCAGTTTTCCATAGTGATAACATGCCAATACTTTAGGTCTTTGGTTTTGATTTTTGTTAACCATTTCAACTTGTTGTGATGATTCTCCTTCATTTATGTAGCCTATACCAGCTTTACTTCCAAATCTTCTCTGATTAGTCAGGAAATCATCAATCTTTTTAGAACTATCCTCAGCTATCTTCATCATTTCATTATGTTGTTTTTGTGTCTTCATCTCATTTCTCAAATTTTCATTGTCTTCTCTAAGTATTGCAACATCTTCAAGTCTTCTTGATAATTCTCCATTCAATTGGTTCATTTCTTGATTAATAGTCATCATCTGACTTGATACTTGGAAGTGATGATCAGTGAGTCTTTGTATTTTACTTTCTTTTGATTGAAGTTTTTAAGCCATTAGTCTTTAGTCTTCAATAGCCATATTTCAATCGTGTTCAACTTGTCTGGCATTGTTCATGATTTCCACCATTCTCACCATCTTACATACTTGACCAATTTGAAGTGCTTTCACTTGTTCAAATAGATGCTGATTCTTTTAAGATAAATCACTAATTATTCTTTCAAATCCATCAGAGATGCTTCCAGAACTCGATCCAATATGATCAAATATATCATCAATAGGTTCTTCATGATAACTGATTTCACTTTGTAGAATTGCAAGGTTCTTCCTTTTGACCAGTTATTTCTTTAGTTCTTCTCTTGCTTGTTTATATTGTTCCACAAACATTTGCATCTATATCTTCTGATTCTCAATCATCTTGTCAAGCTTATATCTCTCCATGACTCAGATCTTTACCCTTCAGGGGTTAAACTATTCAAAAAGAGAACTATTCTTTGTTACCAATTGTTGGAATTAGGAGAGATAGGTACTAAGAGGGGAGGGGTGAATCAGTGCCTTCAAAAACCTTTCTTGTAAACCTTTCAAAACTATAACTGTAAACTGTGATAACCGACCAAACTAACTTGAATCTAATTGCATGAATCAATCATCTACTTAACATAAGTAAGTAAACAATATGAAAACAATATCACAATAACACAAGTATTTTGGTAATGCAGAAACCCTTGTTAGAAGGTAAAAACTACAGTGGGGATGACACCCACAAATTCTTCACTACTATAGATAGAAAAGGTTTGCCTGTTAGGGCTACAAGTTTTGATCACTTCTAGTGATCTCACCCTATTAGGAGTGACATGTCAGATCGGCTAGATCTACCTAGTTATAGGATTTTAACAACACTAATGAAGTGTGCACTTGGTTAAGAGATTTACATAAGACTGTTAAGTCTACTCTGTTAAGAGATTTTATCCAAAAACTCTATTACAATTGTCAGAAAGCAATAGGTAATTATCAGTTGTATGACACTCAATTGTCTGAAATAGATCTATAAGCTTTGATAAAATATCACCTTACTTGTGATGAATCTCTGCTCTGAACTACTCAGTAGCCTTCTCTAATTCTGCTCAATCTGATAACCTCTTTTCTCTGTTATGCTCTATTAACTGATTGACTTGAAGTTAGGCAATAGCTTCAAGTTCTCCTTGATTCATATATCAATTCACACCAAAAATTATGGGAATACACAAATATATAGTGTTCTATTTTTTCCGCTTAAACAAAATTAGGTTACAAAATAATCATAACCTAAGATCTACCATGTATAATAATAACCTAGATCATCTATTACAAAATATATACATTGTATTTAATGAATATCATTACATTAAATGTTCCTTGATCTTGGTAAAATGTTTTACAAACTATTGTAACCATTTGCATAGAAGAATGTGCCATTCCAGATTACTATGCCATTTTCTATGATCCTCGGTAAACACTATGTCAACTGATCGGTGTATACTGTGATGCTCGGTGTTTACTATCTGTCAGTGTCAGTGTCTGTTGGTGCTTGGTAAACTGTTTGCTAATCGGTATACTACTTTACCAACTGGTCTGTTCTGCTTTGTGTTACCGATGAGCTCATTGTAAGTAACCGACCGATATCTTTACATACCTTAGATACTAATGACAACCTTAAATGCTCAATAGAGATAACACTTCCCTTTTTCTCTTAATCTTGTCCATCTATTATGTTGCCTCATAATCTCCTGCATCCATTCATATTCAATTTTTATAAAAGGAGGCCTCTCTCCTCATTAGAATTGAGTTGAATTCTATTGTCTTCTTGCATGCATTAGATAATCTAGATATCACATGATAGGTAATGGAATGAATCTAGTTTTATTTCAATCTTGTATTTTCATATTAGTTTAGATTACCATTTTCATCCTAACTAATTGTTATCTCTTGCATTTTCATTCTTTAGCATAGATATTGCATTTCATATCATCATTTTGTGAAGATTGGGGAAAGTTCCTCATACTTGTTCTCAACCCTTCACTCATTGATCATAGTGGGATTTATTGTATTGAATTGGGAGAGAACACCCAAAAAATCTGTAAGAGAAAATCAAATAATGTTATGGGTGCCATTGTTTTAGCTCATTAGAGGTTGTAGTGGAAATTTGGTTGCATTACAAGTTATTTAGCATGCTTATTCTAACATAAATGCTTCACATTTCTTGTGATTTCAAGATTTGATTTGTGGTGCAGGTATAGGGATTTTCATTACATACATTTTCTGTGCTTAATTTTTTGAAAATTTCTCCTATACTATGTTGGGTTTTTGCATCCCTAAGTATGATCAAGAATATATCTATAACCCTCGACTTTGTTCTAAAAGTTTGACGATCACTAGATCCTCTAATCCTACATATTATCAGGCCCAAGGTATTTTTAACAAAGTTCCCAACTTCCTATTTTTTGTGATCCCTCTACATGAGAATAGTCCATCAAGAGGTCAAGTATTTTCACTTCGATAGAAGTAGAAGCATCGTTTAGAAAGATTTTCAATCATTTGATTTTTTGGTATCGCTAAGGTTAGAAAATTTATCAACTCTCGACCAATATACAAGGCTTGGTTTCCCAAGATTTTAATACAAATTTGACAAATTACACTTCATTTAATGTTGAACTGTAATGAAATGAATTTACTAAGATGGCATCATATATCTCCAAATAGAAAAGTATCATCATCTACCATCGCCACTAACTAAAATTTGGAACATGTTTATCAAGAAAGGTGCTCAATTCAACTTAATTATCTTCTGCAAGGGGAAATTAGATGATTTTTCAAAGTGGTTCTTAAAGGGAATGAACAAGACCCACTGGTGCAACCTTTTTTTGAACCCGAGCAAGATGACATGATTTTTTATTTAACTACAATTATTCAATAATGTGCACAAAGTGATAGACAATTTTGCATGACCATGTTAGTTCTAATTGAAGAAGAAACCAAGACTAAGATGATTGATAACCAAGTTCTACATGTCATGATTGTAGATAAGAATCAGGTACCCGGTCATGAGGTAGAGCATTAAGGATATATTTTTATATGAGTTGGTATTAATCATATTTCCTTCCAAGTTTTTTTGTTTTTCAGGGTAACTTTAAAAGATATTTATTTTCAAGACCATTACTTTTCCACGAACAATTATTGTTATATCGTTATAAAAAGGTCACAAAAATTCTATTTTTAAGGTGGGGGGGGGGGGGGGGGGGCTATTGTTAGTTAAAAGAGGTATCTTTTCATTTTATCATTTTAAGGAAAGTAGATGTTTTTTTAATTCATACCTATTGTACAAATATAATATGGACTTTGAGTCATTTGTTCCACATTCTGAGAAAGGAGGAAAATATTTTTCAAAACTTCGTGTTTGCATGTATTACTTTGGCTACTAGTTGATCTTTAAATTATGGAAGTCATTCTTATGATGATTTCTTGTTCAATTTGGTAATGCACATGTGTACTGTGGAAACTTTGAGTTCCTTGTTATTCTTATATCTAAAAATTGAGGATTTAATCCATTTCCATTCTTTATTTGTTTTTGATTAAATAAAATAGGTTTTATAGGGAACCTGAAACCCAATACATAGCAAAAGATAGAAACATAAGTCCAAGCCAAAAAACAATAGGAACTCAGAGTGGAATAGGCCACTACCAAGGCCAAAAGTAAAGCCAAATAGAGACAGAGCTAAAAAAAAAAACCATGAACAAGGGAAGGCAAAAAAACCAAGAAAATAGTCAGGAGATGTTCCTGAGAAGGGTAGCCACTTTGGACTCAAGGATCTTCATTTTATCAACAACCTCCTTTATCTTATGGATACCCATGGAATCTTCATGCTCCTTATTCTTCTTGGATCTGGCCCTAGTCCTCTTACTAGGTCCTTCATCAGGCTTTTGTACTTTGTCCTCTTTTATGATCTCCACATCTTTCCCTCATGGCTTTTCTTCCATTTTCTCAATGAACAACTTGATACGCTCATTAGAAGCTCTCACGATGTTGAATCTCCACTCCGCGATGGATTATCTTTCATTCTTTATTTTTTATCAGCATTAAAGAAGTGAGTTGAATGTCATTTCCCCTTTTTCCCCTTGTTTCATAAATTAGTATTTCGCATCTCTATCGTGCTTATGCTCAGATGTTAACTTTCATTTTATTCTTTCTGGTTAAAATAATACCTAGAAAAACTAAAAATTATATCATAAGAGGGAGATGTACCTCTAAAATTCAGAGGAAGATTACCCATTTAATGAGAATCTATCCAACTATTGGTTAAGTTTGTCTTTCATTCTAGGTGTGATGGGTCAATTTTTAAAGTTATTTTAGAGGGAAAAAATCTGTAACCAACACATGGATAGTCATGATATGACAAAATCCTCTATGTGATTGTTATTTTGAGATGAGTACATTTTATGTCTCTAGCATGATATTATCAATAGATATGTTTAGATAATTAAACAAAAACTAGTTTTACAAGGATAAAAAATGAAAATATTTACAAACTAGATAAATATAGTATTAAAGAAAGAACCAACAGCTAAATAGACGTGACTTAACAGTAGAAAGAGAACAAAAAGAATGGAAAAACACCCCAACATATACTACAAACTTTTTACTAGAATTTCATTCTTATGAAAAATATCAGCATAAATACTTTTCAGTTTCTTATATATACTATCCACAGAGTTACTCCACTTATTCTTAGTCCTTAGTCAAGTAGAAAGCCTAAGAATGCACTCCTTATGGATCCTCTTAGTGGGATCTTCAACATGTTCATCCTGACACTTATTTTTTCTAGCCTTGTATCCACAAAATTATCCTTTTTTTAACACATTTTCACATTGACAAAGGGAGTGCAAGATTTACCTCTAGACATGACTTGAAAAGCCTTAGTATGTTCATTTGAATTCTTGAATATTTTTTTATATTCATTCATTACAATCTTACTGACTGTAATAACTTCTCTTAACTTATCCTTCATGGTTAGTCTTTAATTTATTTATACCTTTTTCCATAATTCTATCTAGTCTTTGATTTAAAGGAGATGATCTTTCTTTCAGAGCGTTAATCTCAACCACAATCCAAGAAAACAACAAACCTTGTCTCTTCATCATATGTTTCATATATCTCTGCTAACACTAGGGTTCTCTATCACTGTCGAGCCATTCCCAGTGGGGTGACCTTCAATTCAACTATAATATCCATATGGATACCAACTTGTAAAAAACCTATTTCATAGCATGATGGGGAAAATGGCAGTGGGGACCAACTCATGTTGGGACTGTCTTTTAATCGTAAAGGACTTATTCCAATCCTTGGTTGACAATGACATAGAGGGTTTGCAAGTATTTTTTAATTTTCCAAGAATAAATGACTTCATTTTCCCTTTTCATTTCATGTCCCAATTCGGGTCCATAGCATTAGGGACAATACCAAATGATGAGGCATAATTTGATTTATCATCATAAAAAAAAGTCCATATTTTTATGAACAAGGGTAATATATGAGGGCCACTTATTCATGTAAACATACAAGACCTCATCACCATTTGAGTCAAAATCCTCCTACTCCAAACAAGAATCCCCATTGTGAACTCTTACATACTTATTAAATTCTATACTAGTTTTGGGGGTAGGGTTTCACTCAATACATGGAGCTCTAGAATTCTTCATATTAAGAAGGATTAAATCCTCATGAAGAATAGGGGATGAGGGGTTTTTATCATGCACATGCAAACTATGATTAAGAAAAAAAAAATAGAAAGGGAAAGAAACACACTTATTATGTCTAAAATGATTAAGAATAAAAAATTGATACTCAAGAGTGAGGTAATGCATTATTAAATCAACAACTTTTGACAAACACTTCTTTAGAGATGTTCTATCAAAACCCCATCCAAATTCTTCCTCTCATTCTCTCTTTCACCTGGTTCAAAGAAAATCTCCACCACCTCATTAGCACACTTCCACTTTCTATAAAATTTCTTCTAGATGAAGTTATTCTTAATCATTTTTGGTTCAGAGTAGAATGCAAAGATAAAATATAGAACATGTTCCCAAACTATAGGAATTTCTAGGCTTGTGTTTTTATTTAGACATATTTATTATTTTGTAAGCAATTAAAGTATGTTGATAAAAGTAAAAATGTCTTATTGGAAGAAATACAATCGTACCAAGGTTGAGAGGTAAGAAACATTGAAAGGAAATTAAATGCAATCTTGAATAATATTTTTAGTATGAAAAAATAGAAATAGTTGTTAATATTTAGATAGAAAGTTATAATTGATTAACCTTTTTTTGTTTAATTTAATTATTTTTCCTTTTTCTTTTCTTTAAATTTTTTTGTAGCTTCTTTCTTACCTTTTTTATTTGTGCATTTCTACCAACTACAATATATCTAATTTTTTAGATCAAGTGATATAATGCTTCATGCATTATTTTCTTAAAAGTGTTGTATTTGTTTGATAAGAGTATTGAGGAGCTTATGAAGTCTTGGGTTCTATAGTGTCAAAATGAATTTAATCTATATATCACAAAATTTACTTCATTCCATATTATGATAATAAAAGTTATAATTTAAATTTTAAATCTAAAGAAATTACACAATAAATAATTAATATTGATAAAATATGATACATTAAAAATTCACACACACGAATATATATATATATATATATATATACAGCATAAACAGTTAAATAAATCTAAATCCAATTTTTTTTTAACTGTCGGTTTTTCATAATCAATAAGAATTGATCCCTTAAAAACATTTTTATGTCCAAAACATATATAATATTATTGCACTTCTGAAGTATTGGGGAATCCAGTGGCTCTCCTGATGGATTATCTCAAAAAATTGTCTTTGTGACCAAGTGTGGTACAAACTCCAGATTTCTTAGGATGTTGCACTACTTCTACACCGTTTGGTTGGCATCCCACGTCAGTGAGAAGATTTATGTGACTCACATTCATTTCGTTTGCTTCCGCTCATCTTTTCGCAAAGTGTTAATTCCAGCTTTCTTTGAAATGGTGTTGGCTTTTGTGCCTACGCAGTCGGCAAGTTCGTGGGGTAAATATAATATCTAGATTCTAATAGCATCAATCATTGTAAAGGCTTACAGAATATGGGTGACAGCTAAACACCAGCATAGCACAAACTAACATCTGCTTCTGTCTGCGCTTCTTTTCCACTTTTTTGTTCTCTCGTTTTCTTCATTCTATACATTTTTTTTCAGAAAGTAATTCCTTGTCCTCTTCGTTTAATCATTGATGCGCGCTAAAGCAGGAAATAAGAAATAACAAAGCATGGTTTATCTGCTTGCCAATTCATATCATATAAAATAAGGAAACTTATTTTAGCACGCAAAGAATTGAATGGAAGTGGAGAATATCATGCGCCATTTGAGCTACCATGTATTACATTGCTATTAATCAGTTTGAAAAAATATTATAGCAAAGAATTGAATGGAAGTGGAGAATCTACCGCATTTTCTTTCTAATCGCCTTTTGAGCTATTATGTATTACGTTGTTCATAATCTGTTTTAAAAAATATTATAGCAAAGAGAATAAAATCCCCTTTACATAAAATTTTCCTTCGACCAGATATCTATCGACGATCGCGTGGTCCTAGAGTTGGACAAAAGCCGACATTGTATTCTTAAAATCCAATTTTAAAGGAATATCTGCGTTTCCTCCACTCCCATTTTATTCAGTTTCGAGGATATGTATGACTCTCGTTCCTTCCTTGTGCTTCCATTCATCACAAAGTTCCATCCCATTATCTTTCTTTAATTCTGATTCGCGTTAATCGAGCGAAAGTAGAAATGAATCGGCACCCTTCCAACGGAAAAGGAAAACCATAGTTATCCGCGTCTCATTTCATATAGTATTTGAGGAAACTTATTCGGTGAAGCAAAGAATCGAAGGTACGCGAACTTTTTTCAATCCAAGACCTTTCATTATTTATTCTCATTTTGGGGTTCGATCACGAATTTCAGTTTATCTTTTGCTTGGTTAGATTTTGATTTATAATTTGTCCGAATAACAACAACTTCTTTCTTCTTCTTCTTTTTCATTGTAACATAACTTTAGTGTTTTTTAACTTTTTCAGTTGATTAAGTTTGGACTATATTTAAGAATTAAGTTTAATTTATTTCAAAAGATCGATCATTCCGAGAAACTAAGCACATTTAAATATTTGTTCTTATAAACAAAATATTTATTATTGAATAATTTTCTAGTATCATAATCTAGAGTTATCAACACAACTGTCTAGATGATATATATGTTTTTAAAAGTCATTGAATTGGTAGTCTTGATGCTTGATCAAGTAAGATTACATTCTCTTTGAAAACATCATTCCTTACAATTATGTATCAAACAAAATAAATTTTTAGCATCTAATAATCATAATCCAATTTTTATTTACTTATTTATTGTTTTATCAATAGTTAATAAGGGATATATATATATATATATATATATATATATATATATATATATATATATATATATATATATATATATATATATATATATATATATATATATATAAACTGATTTTTTTTTAATATCTGTAATCGACAACTTCATACTACTAAATTAGAGGTAGGAAATGTTTGATTCAATCGAAATTAGTTTTACTTTTTAAGTGTTGAATGCCTCAAAGTTATAACTCTTTAATGATTAATCAACAAACTAATGAATAATTAAAGAAAACTATGATATCTATGATTTTCTTTAAATCTAACTATATTTCAATGTCTTTAAGAGAGATCCTTTGGATAAAGACTTTTCATTTATAATTTCTTCTTTAATCTACCAATAAATAATGATTTGATTAATTGATCTTATCAAATGATACTATTTCAATCCTATTAATTACCAATGAAATATTACAAATCATCAACTTGGTGCACACCAGAATGACAAGAAATAGAAATGAGGAGACATGCCATAACTAGCAGTTGCACTTTTATTTTCCCTGAAAATAGTCATTCATAGGTAATTGTTGTGAAATATGCATTTTTTTGAATTGCAAATGATTTACTTTGTTGAAAGATCAAAATGGAAAGATTGGTGTAGTCTTTTTTTTAATTAATTAATATACTTCTATTTTAGGTCTTGATTTCTGTTTAGTTATTGCGGTAGGAGTAAAGTATGGCATTTTAAAATTAATGGTGTTACCTTAAATGCAAGAATTTGTGTATGAATGTCATTGTTGATTTGAGACCTGACATTTTATGTAAACATTGCAAGGATAATCCCATCAGTAGTTGCATATATTATCCAATCAATGATTGATATTCAAAGATACTAATACCAAGACAATCCAAAAAAATATAATATTTTTTCTTGAATTAAAAAGAAAACAATATAAGACACTTAAGAAAGTATTTTGATCTCTTAGACACCATTATGAGGAATTGTTGCATCCCATCAAAGTTAAAATTTTATGATGTGTGTGCCTTAGTTGAACATTGAAATATTTGCTACTTTTCTTCTTGATATTCCAATCTTCCTTTTATAATCTTCATACACCTACAAAACCAAAAATGAGAATAAAAGGAAAATATGTGCAAGAAAATTATAGTTTATGCATAGCTTTGGATTTATGTTGGGGTAACGTCAGTCTGTAGCTGACCAGGGTTTCAATTTGTGGGCATGGTTGAAGGACTTGACATGTTTGGATTTAAAAGCATCAAATTTTTGAAGATGTTCTGGGATTTATGTTAATTTGACGAGCTCCAAATATTTGACAACAAAAAATTAAGCTATATCCAAGACAACTGCATGTACTAGAGGTTTCCTTCACCTTCCAAACTACCTAGACATACCTTGTATCCATAGGATCAAGGAATCTTGGATCCACACTTAGTTTTCAATATGTAGTTCTAGTTTTTCTATGTTTTGATATAAGTGTTATGGAATGTTTCCAAACATTTATTCAACATTGTACACCTACTTGAGTGAGTCAAGTGGGGCCTATAACATCTATTAGAAATAGTTAAATTGTCGGGCATATAGTTATGGTTGGAAAACATGTTCTCAATTTTCCTACAAACATGAACTTTTTTTTCTCTATTCTCTAGTAGGTATTGTATCAAGTTTTGTTATAGATTTCTATAATCATGGTTTAGCTATGGAAAACTAAATTATAAAAAATGCAGCTCTTCTAATTAAGTAGTCTATGGGAGGCTTGGAACTTTCAAGTGAAGAGAAAGAAATATGATCAATGCATAACTCAGGGAAATAAATTTCATGGGAATGTCTTCATGTGAGAAAATTATTGTATTAGATTTGTAAAATACTATGAACAAAAAAATCAAGTATATGACCAAGGAATGAAATTGTGTATTATCTATTGTGTCAAGTATCTCAAGGAACTCATTACCACATGCATATAATTCACACTACTTATGTGTATTCTAAATGTTACATCATTGTGGATAAAATAAAAGTAATTGAAATAAGAACTTTGAGTGAAAACAAGAAGAATGAAATTTCTAAATTAACAAAGAAACAAACAAATGTGCTTTAGTGTTGAGTATGAAGGGCATATGTAGTTTGCGCGAAAGTGGTGTTTGGAAGTTAGAGGGAATAGTTGTACATTGGTTGGAATTTATTCCTTTCATCCTTAGTTGGGATGGTGAGTATTTTCTTCACATTCTTCAAAGGCTAATATAAAGATGAGTTTAATATATTTCAAAAAATAAGTATATGTATAATTTTGTAACTGTAGGTGATCCAACAATTTAGAAAGAGAAAAATGTTCAAACAATCTTCATGATGGAAAGCTCATAAATATTTTTTAAATTCTTGAGGAGTGACAGAACATATATGTTAGCAATATGGCAAGAGAGACTGTCAGATGGATAAAATATTGTCATGAATGGAAACACTATGATGTCTACATTTTATTCCCACATGTAGAACTCATTAATATATCAGATCTAGTGGTAGATAAAAGTTTGGCTAAGTACATGAAATAGGGCGAAATATTCTTCTAGTGCAGATAGTGTTTGAGTTTGTAGAGGCTACTAGATTTATATTGTTGGTCTCACATCTAGTGGTATATTTTTTAAGGTATATTCTTCCTAATCCCAAATTTTCATGTTGAGTATAATTTATACACTTTTGAGTGGCATCTCTTAAAATGACAAGTTAGAATGAGCCAACATGCTAAAGAATAGTTTTGGGCAAATCAATAAAATGTTTCTAAGGAACAAACCAGTTAATATGACATGTTAGAAGGTATATCAATGATTATCCTTATTTAAATTGAGAATTAAACTCTATTCTTGGTGGTTAAGTAGGAAATAGTTTATATTTTCCAAGAAAGTTTGATGTCAACATTAAAAGATAAAATTATGGATTGTGGAGGTATAAGATAGAAAAAATAGGTTTTATTGATGTTGTTGATGCATAATGTAAATCCCAAAAGTTGTGGTATATAAGTTTTCGGATAGTGTTTACAAATCTAACTTACTAGTTGGTGAAGAATAAAGTTAGTGTGCAATCAATAAAAGGGGTATTAGATCTGTGTTTTGTAGCTACACAGAACTACAATCAGATATTTTTAGGTGTTGTTTTAGAAAGTTCACTATATACTAATAATTATATTAATCATTGTAAGACAATGAGTCGTTGTGTAATAGGTTGTAGCTCATTTTGTATTGAGAAGTGATCTCTATGCGGTAACCTTGAATGAATGTCCATTTTAACTAATTGTAAGACAATATTTTTGCAGAGTATCATCTTGTCGGTGTCATCTCCACTACCTTTTTCCCTAAATAGGGTTTCTACAATAAAAATCTATGTTTTATGGTATTATATTTATTTTGTTTATGTTCATGCACTTTACTTTTCAGTCTATGCATTAAGTGGTTTGTGAATTGGGTTTATAAAGTTAAAATTGTTAGAATATTGATTCAACCCCACCTCTCATTTTTTCCTCTTTCCAAGAATTGGTATCAGAGTCAAGTCCCTTGGAGGAAGTCAAATAGCTTGTGGGATATCTATGGAGGAAGAATGGATTCAAGGTTGAAAGAGCTACTGGCAGTTGCTTTGGTAGTTATTAATCAAACAAAAGTTGAGGCTAGTGTACTATAGAATGAACTGAGAGATTCTCAGATATTCACCAAATCATTAAAATCAAAACTAAAGAAAGTAAAGGAAAATATATGGGAGTTATGTTCAAACCTAAATCAAAAGGGTAGTGAAATTTTAGATGATCACCAATTGAACCAAGATCTGAAGGACAAAACCTGGAACAATCTGAGAAACTAAAACGAGAGAATGCAGTCGTAAAGAATGAGACCAAATCTATGCTGATGAGGATGACTAAGTAAAATGAGGAAAGGAAGAATAATTTGTAGATGCCAAAAAATGGACATAATTATGAGCTCATATTTAACTACTAATTATTCCTCTATCAATTAATGATCCTTTAGTCATTATTTAATCACTTTATTTCCTCTTGTAAAGGATAAAATAGTGTATGGGGTCGTAGGACAATGGTTTGCACATAAAAAAGACCCCAAAGCCAATATTTTACACTTACATGAAATTGTATTGATATAGAAATTAAATATAGATGACTAATATTGAAATTAAGAAATAAAGGTACTTACCTCTAAAAAAGAATCAGTTGAAAACCCTATCAAATAGTCTCAAAAACTATTGATTCTCATGGTCCTGAACTGAAATTGCGAGATCTACAAAACCCAAAAATCTTTTTCCAAGATGGCTCAGCTCGGGTTTGACCCTCATAAAAGGTCAAATACCACATTCTTTATTTGAATTCTGTTCGCAAATATCAGAAGTTTTTTCAAAAGGGTATCCAAATCTACTCTCATATCCGAAGTTCCACACCTGTACCTACAAGAAAAAGAGCATTTTTGGTTGTTTGTTTGTGGGGGGGGGGGGGGGGGGGGGGTTCCTCAATCAAACCCCAATTTAGGAATTAACCTTGAAATTGAATTGAAATTGCTGGAATAAACAAAGTAAATGAAACAATTCACCTTGCTTGAGTTGAAACCCTTGTCGAGCATTCAAATCCTTGAATCCAAAAGAATGGATAAATGTAGAATCAAATATAGGATGTCTCCAATCAATTGTATTTATATCTTCATCACCAATCTTGAATGGATCTTGAACTAGGAAGAGACTTGAATAGAAATGGAGGAATCTTCAACAAGAGAGCTCCATAGAGCTTGAATCCTTCAATGGCTACTAATGGATCTCCTTGATGAATTGAATGCTTGAATGCTTGATCTTCTTGCTTGCTTTCACTTGAGAGCGCGATAGATTGTGAGATGAGATGTGAAAATGAGAGAGGAAGGCTCCCTTTTATAGTGATCTAGGGCACAAGAGGGGCCTCGTGGAAAACAATAATTAAGGGACCATGGCACAAAACTCTAGAGAGGTGAACATGGAAAGGAAATTAAATTAAAGTCTTGACACAAAACTCTAGGATGGGACCACCCTTAATATATAAATAAAATAATTATTTAAGAGCCTTGTTACAAAATTTGAGGTAAGGCCAACCCCAAAGTTAATTTGAGTATTAGGCACAAAAATTGAGAAAGGATAATCTCCAATAATAAATTAGGAATCCTATAAAAATCTCGAGAAAGGTCCACCTCAAATATTAATTTGAGAATTCGACACTTAATCGGAGAAATAGTGGCCCCAAAGAGGGAAAAGACAAGTTTTTGATGAAATCCCGCAGCTGGAGGCCAACCCTGAAGATCCCAGACCTTAGGGTCAAGGTCAAGGTTGACCCTGACCTAGTCAGGGTCAAGGTCAACTTTGACCCCATAAGGTCGACTTTGACCTTAGGGTCCAAAACCTCAGATTCATAGTCCAGATTGCTAGGAAAATGCTAGCAAGAAGTGGAAAATGGGGTAGAACAGGGGGAAAAGCTAGATCAAAGTCAAATATCCATTCAAGGCATTTGACATGACCCCAAACCACTTACTCAAAGGGCTAAACACTCTTACCATGGAAGTTCTTCCATTTTAAGATGATACATTAAGCCCCCACTTTAGCAAGAGTATGGACTCGATGCAAACTCTTGGTAGAGGAGATCATATAGAAAAAGATAATATTATTGAAATTAAAGGGACAAAGGAATCCTCAAGCCCCCATGGACTCGAGTCTTCGTCAACTCCAAGATTGTAATAAGAGAGACATCACTAGAAGAAGAGAGAAAGGAGAGAGAGGAGTGGCTAGCTCACCCAGTAAGATGTGTATATCTCACTGTGAACCACAAAGAGGATAGGATGGCCCACCAAGAAAACACTTGATAGTCACCCCATAATGTTGTGCACCTTCTGGCAGCTTTGTACATGTATCTAGTGCATCTTTTAACAGCTTTTGTAAAGTACCCATGGATCCACCTTCTTGTATCACCATGAATATGAAATGCATGTCTCCTCAGGATTTAGCAACTTATGTGCGTTACCTTCGAAAGATTTAGCATATTGAAAAATTTGAAAAATGCGTGTCTTCTCAGTATTTAGCAACTTATGTGTGTTACCCTCAAAAGATTTAGCATATTGAAAATTGAAAAATGCGTGTCTCCTCAGGATTTAGCAACTTATGTGCATTACCTTTTGAGATTTAGCATGCTACAAAACAAAAGGTTAGAACAAAAATACATAATATAGAATGAGGGAGGCCTTATATATGCCCCCCTCCTTAATATGGAAAAAACATACTTTTTTAACATGTTAAGGAAAGAAAAGAATAAGGATAAAGTCTTCTTCAAACACAATATCCTTAGACAACACCCAGTCCAAGCCAAGAAGGTCATAGCTCCTATGAGGCCATGGAAGGGATGAATGCAAAGAGATATCATGCAAGAAGTGAAAAAGTAACCCTTGTGAGGGATAGCACACTGTTCAATTTCCAAGGTCAAATATTTATCAACTATGGAAACCCAATGTCAAGTAATGAAATAGGTTGTGATCAAGGAAAAAGATCCTCAATGCAAACCAAAATGTTCATGTATAATTGGATATCACATAATAGATAAATTCTTCTTAACCAAGGAAAGAGGTGAATCCTGGAAAGATAGAAATGAAGGAGATGACATCCTTACCCCCCAAGTGTAGGAACAAGGATGGAAAGGGACCTATTATATCGTTTGCAACACTATAGAAGACAATGAACCCCCAAGTATTAGGCTACCATTGTTTACATAATGTGGAGCTCCATAATAGGAACATAAATGTTATTTAGAGAAAATAGGATTAAAATACAACTCATTGTCACATGATATATAAATAACCTTACTATCAATGAGCTGCCTAATCTTATAATGTAAAGCTTGACATTCATTAGTAGAGTGATCATGAAATCTATGATATAAACCAAAAGGAAGAATCTTCAAGTGTAAATTATGTTTCTTTTTGCATTTAGGTCTAGTAATCATCTTAGCACGAAGGAGTTTAGGCAAAAGAACATCTTGGTCAATATCCTTCACAATTTCATCATGTTTTGAAGTGTTATTGGAGATGTTGTTAACATTGATTTTTTGTTGAGGATTAAATCCCAATCCATAAGAATGCTCATGCCCCCCAGTGTGTAAGGGCATTTAAATTCCTTTTTTATGCTTATCACATCCTTGAGCATTAAATCCTTGTTTAACTAGGAAATGATAACCAGGACCATAATGAGAAGACATATCAGAAGGAGTTAATGGAACCTCATTAGTCACAATATCATCCTTAGTAGATTTGATAGGTTCATTGTGGGTGGAAGCAGTGACAAAGTTATTACAAAGGGGTTTAGATGTAAAAACTCATTGTTCAAACTCTCTTTATTTCTTCATAAAATCAAGATCATTAACCTTATATTCTCCCATAAAGGTAGGAGTAAAATCCAAGGTTCCCAAATCATCGCCAGGAATAGCATTAGAGAAAGAAGGATTGCTATTAGGAATAGGAGTAGTATGATTTTGAATATTCAAACAAGGATCAGGCACATCATCCACATGAAGCATATACATCTCATTGTTATGTATAAACTTGACTTTACGATGAAGGATGGAAGGAACGACATGCATCTCATGCAACCAAGGTCTACCCAAAAGAAGATAATAATTGAGAGGTCCAGGCATAACATGAATAGGTGTATTCAGGATGACCGGTCCTACTTTGATAGTTAAGGTAATGATTCCTAAAGTGTTCTTAGCAATGTTATAAAAGCCATGTATAACAACATTGTTAGGTTGAATAGTTGAAAGATCAGCGTTAATTGCTTTTAGCATGTCCATGCTACAAACATTAAGCCCAGATCAATTATCAATCAAGGTCCTATGAATGATACTTTTATTGATAGTAACAGCAACCATAAGAGCATCATACTGATTTTGAACTTCTTTAGAAGGTAAATCCCTTGGAGTAAAAATAATGTCAGGAGGACCCGAGGTAGCATGCATGCATTGTAAGAAGTTATTGATGTTCTCTTGATTAGGAGGTGGAGTAGGAAGAGTTGCTAGAGCTTTTTTCAAGGCTTCATGGTAGGTAGGTGAAGTTTGAAGAAGCTCTCATAAAGAAATCTTGGCAGGAGTATTTTGCAATTGAGTTATCAAATCATACTCCTTGCTAGGAAGACGAGGTGGAGGAGGAAGAATAGGTTGAGAAGGTGGAAAAGAATTAGAAACAACTGGATTAGGTTGAGGGTTATTCCTTGTACGATATGTGTGAGCTATAGAATCTTGATCATTGAAAGACTCCATAGGTTTACCTTTGAGAGTAATGCAAGGACAACCTTTGACAGTCAACAAGGGTTTAGGATAAACCCTATTAGTCATCTCAACACTACAAATAGATTCATATAAAGGAATCAAAGAGGACATCCTAGGAGGAGATGAGGTAAGATCTTGATTCTCCATAGGATCATCACTAAAAGGGAGAGCATTAAGGGAATTCATATCATTCTCCACTAATGCCTCATCACTAGAAGGAATCTCAAATGGAGGTAAAGCATCTATAATATCATCTTCTTTTGCTAAAATGTCTGCATAAGGGGAGTGTGTTTTAGGAAAAGAGTTTTCATCATTTAATAAATCACCCTCTTGTATCAAGGCTTCTTCCTGAGGAGTGGATAAATCAATGTCTTCATCGAAGGGTTCATTCACAATGGTTTCATGACGAAGAGAAAAATCAACATCCCCATCCAAAGGTTCAATAAAGCACTTAAACCACACTTGAGATAACTTGTGCAACATGATAATGAATAAAGACATGCATATAAAGTAGACCTAGATATATCTAAATGCATTCAAATGAAATGTTTTTGTATTTTTGAAGAAATTTTGCAATTTTTTTGTATTTATAAATGCAAGAGCATAAAGGAAATCTACTTTTAATGCAAGAAAACAAATGATCTAACACCAAAAAGAAAGAGAGTAAATTTGTCGGGTTCACCAAAATGTAAAGTGAAGGTGAACACACAAGATAATAAAAAGGGAGATCTAACACAATAGAGCATCTAAATCCACAAAAGAAAGGAGGGAAAGCATGTCGGGTTCACCAAAATGTAAAGGATAAAATAGTGTATGGGGTCCTAGGACAATGGTTTGCACATAAAAGAGACCCCAAAGCCAATATTTTACACTTACATGAAATTGTATTGATATAGAAATTAAATATAGATGACTAATATTGAAATTAAAAAATAAAGGTACTTACCTCCGAAAAAGAATCGTTGAAAACCCTATCAAACAATGTCAAAAAATGTTGATTCTTGTGATACTAAATTGAAACTATGAGATCTACAAAACCCAAAAATCTTTTTCTGAGATGGCTCAACTCAAGTTTGACCCTCATAAAAGGTCAAATACCACATTCTTTATTTGAAGTCCAATTTGAATTCTGTTGGCAAATCTCAGAAGTTTTTTGAAAAGGGTATCCAAATCTACTCTTAGATCTGAAGTTCCACACCTGTACCTGCAAGAAAAAGAGGGCTTTTGGTTGTTTGTTTGGGGGGGTTTGCCTCAGTCAAACCCCAATTTAGGAATTAACTTTGAAATTGAATTTAAATTGCTGGAATAAACAAAGTAAACAGAACAATTCACCTTTCTTGATTTGAAACCCTTGTGGAGGATTCGAATCCTTGAATCCAAAAGAATGGATAAATGTAGAGTCAAATATAGGATGTCTCCAATCAATTTTATTTAGATCTTCAACACCAATCTTGAATGGATCTTGAACTAGGAAGAGGCTTGAATAGAAATGGAGGAATCTTCAACAAGAGAGCTCCATAGAGCTTGAATCCTTCAATGGCTACTAATGGATCTCCTTGATGAATTGGATGCTTGAATGCTTGATCTTCTTGCTTTCTTGCACTTGTGAGCCTGAGAGATTGTGAGATGAGATGTGAAAATGAGAGAGGAAGGCTCCCTTTTATAGTGATCTAGGGCACAAGAGGGGCCTTGTAGAAAACAATAATTAAGGGCCCATGGCACAAAACTCTAGAGAGATGCACATGGAAAGGAAATTAAATTAAAGTCTTGACACAAAACTCTAGGAGGGGACCACCCTTAATATATAAATAAAATAATTATTTAAGAGCCTTGTTACAAAATTTGAGGTAAGGCCAACCCCAAAGTTAATTTGAGTATTAGGCACAAAACTCGAGAAAGGCTAATCTCCAATAATAAATTAGGAGTCCTATAAAAATCTTGAAAAAGGTCCACCTTAAATATTAATTTGAGAATTTGACGCTTAATCCAAGAAATAGTGGCCCTGAAGAGGGAAAAGACAAGTTTTTGATTAAATCCCACAACCAGAGGCTAACCCTGAAGATCCCAGACCTTAGGGTCAAGGTCGAGGTCAACCTTAACCTAGTTAGGGTCGAGGTTGACTTTGACCCCATAAGGTCGACTTTGACCTTAGGGTCCAAAACCTCAGATTCATAGTCTAGATTGCTAGGAAAATGCTAGGAAGAAGTGGAAAATGGGGTAGAACAGGGGGAAAAGCCAGATCCAAGTCGAATATCCATTCAAGGCGTTCGACATGACCCCAAACCACTTTCTCAGAGGGCTAAACGCTCTTACCATGGAAGTGCTTCCATTTTAAGATGATACACCTCTATAATCCAGTCTTTTAATCACTTAGTCATTCCCCTAATAATAATTTAAATAATTAATGGTATTTAATTAATCAACATTAATTAATTGGTCTTCACTAGTTAATAAAATTTAGTTTCCAATATCCTATAGTTTAAATAATTATCATGTAATTATTTAACTTATCTAATTATCCTCCCTAATTAAATTAAATTAATTTCACTTCAATTTCCAATCAATCTTTTTTTTTAATTAATTTTATATTAATTTCCCATTAATTTCATATTCTTCCAAAAATTGAATTTTTAAATCCTCAAAAATCTAAAAAACAAAAACATGAGGAAATTATAAATTCAAAAAATTAAAAAATCCTCATAAACCATAAATAAAAATTATGAAATCCTAATAGCTTCTAAAAATACAAAAATCCTCTTTAAATCAGAAAACCCTTTCTTTTTCCATTTCAACATTTTGGAAACTTTATCTTGTAAATTGGAAATATATTTTCCAATATGATCTCATTTTCTCTTTTTTGAGTTCAAAATAGAAATAAATCCTCAATTTTGGGAAGTGACCCAAACATATACATTATCTAATTAGCTTGTCTATCAGTCTTGATTTGTCCAGATTAATCTCAATCATCTGTAGAACTCAAAAATTCTATAAAAACCCACCTTCAATCTCATCTTTCATCACAAATTTTCATATCAAAATTATGCTAGCATTTTGTAGGTCATTTATTAAATTCTCAAATCTCTGAGTCTATATGTCGTTAGACTCATCTCTAAGTGGCAACTAACAACATCTCAATAAAGTGCAGAGAAGAAACATGATCTATTGAGCATTTAGTGGTTTGTTTTGAATTGTTTATTTTAATTTAATCATCATTCATATTATTTTGTTATTTGTCAGACTGTTATGATTATAAGTTTAGTGGTTTTGAATAATCTGGTGTAACTAACAAGTTTTTATTAGTCTTGCAAATTTCTCCTATGAGATTTTGGTTCAAACTAGATGTGAATCAACAACCGATAGAGAACTTGAAGAAAAAATAATACTTATTTGAATCAGTCTTGGTTGTATGACCAAGATTTTAATTTTTTCCCTCATTCTTTGAATTTTACAACTGCATGTTCTTTACCACAATCATTCTGTTATTTACCATATATTATTCATTTTAATACCACATTTAAAGGAATTGTTTTCACAATTGTCAAGTTTATTACCACATTTGGCAAGTTTATTACAACATCTATAGGTACTTTTCCACATTGAATGTTTTATTGCCATAATTGACCTAGTTTGTTGCTACAATTAAAATTTCAATCTTTGCAATTTCTTTATTTTGAAAGAAATAAAATATATTTAAGATATAATATTGAAGTATAAGAAAGGTAAATATACCTTTCTTATACTTTAAGTTATATTTTAAATATATACTTTCAGGATGTTTGAGAGTGGTTTTAGATCTCTAGGAGTTAAAATGAAAATTCTAGATTTTGGAAGATTTAATGTTTTTTCAGAGTTATCTAAATTTTAGGATTGAACATTCATTCCTAATATTGTCTCTAGTGGATCTATCAAGAAACAACATATGTCAAAGATGCCTTTCTCCCAAGATTTTGTATGAAGGTTGAGGAGGGCTAGAAAACACACAAAAAGTTATTTTCAATTATTTTCTTTTTTTGCGTATTTTTCTAAGCTATGAATATTTCAATTTGGGTTATAAAAAAAATTGACCATTTTTCACACACTTCATTTTGCATTTAATTAATGAACTCTATTGCCTTAAGTTCTTGGAATGCTTGTGTATTGTAGAGTGGTCCCACTATTAACATAAACTATCCTCTCCCACTGGCTCTTGTGGTTGTTGGTGCAAGAGAAAAATGTTAATGATGGTCAACTTTTATTTTTAGAGGGTGGCCTTTAATAGGAAAAGAGGTACTCACCCCAAGGGATGAACTAAGTGGTAACAATTAAAGTCAAGAAATTTTGCACCATTATATAAGAAATGTGGTTGTGATTAGCCACACAAATAAGAGATTTGAATTATTTATGCTAATGAAAATTTCCCTTAGCACCCATGTGGTACAATAAAATCCTTCACTACAAGACATAAAACACCTTTCTTTTATACGACATGGAGAGCCCCCTTAATTGGGAATATTGCTTGAGAATAGCCACCTCAATGGATTCCCTTAATAAATAAGACAATGTTTTATCTTCCAAAAACCTTATATATGTTGGCTCAAGGAGTCATCCATGCTCTTGAAGAAACCTCGCGGCATTAGGGTTCCTAGTAGAGATAGAAACTGCTTAGAAAGTGATTCCCCTTGAATCTAAAAGTCTAGTGTACCAAAGAGTTGAGTTCACTATAAGGAGGAGACTGTGCCTCTAGATTTCTAGGTTATCTTCTTTAGACAAGAATAGTTCATATTTATCCATAGTTGCAATTCAACATATATTCTCCCAACCTACCATAGGGTTTTGATTCTATCTAGTTACTCATAGATTACAAAAAGATTTATCTGTTGTGCTTTCTTGAGTGATATTTGTTAATGAAAAAGAGACATATACATGTACAAATGATTAAAAACAATCAATCAATAACTAAAACTGTTCCAACAAAATTGCCAAGTTCTAAACAAAAATGAAGTTTGAAAAATATAATCTATTTCAACTCATCACTGGTACTTGTAATCTAAACAATTGAATTACTTTTCTAAGTTCGGTTAAGACCAATCTATCGACACGAGTCTAACTACATTTTTGTTGCAACTAACAGTGCGTTACTTCATTTGACCTGCACTTTTCCATACTTGACTAGTTTATTGACGTAGTCACCAGTATTATACTCTAGTTTTCCTTGTTTACCACAATTGCTATCAAACTATCACACCTAAGATCATTTTTTTGTAAATGAGACCTTTATTTCCACAATTGTTACCATTATGCTACAATTGATAATTTAATCATTGCAATTGTCTTTGATTATGTAAAATAGGTTTTATAGGTTGCCCGAAACCCAATACATATTATAATAAAGCATTAAAAGTTCAAGTCTTAAGACATCAACAACAGAAAAGAAAAATAGGCCACTAGAAGGGTCGAGAGAACTAACATGGCAGAGACAAAGCTAACAAAAAGAAGGGATAGACAAAAAACACCAGAAAAAAGGTCAGGAGAGATTCCTGAGCATAGTTGCCGCATTAGACTCAAGAAGCTCCATCTTCTCAGCAGCCTCCTTGAGATTTTGGATGTCAATGGCGTCTTATTCTTCCTTTTTCTTCTTAGATCTAGACCTTCTTCTCTTTCTTGGTCCTTCATCTGACTTCTTCTCTTTTTCCTCTTTTATTATCTTCACTTCTTTCCCTCTAGACTTATCTTCCATTTTCTCTATGAGCAACTTGAGGTGCTCGTTAGAAGCCTTCAAGATGTTGAACCTCTGCTCCTCTATTCCTTTGAGGGTATTCTCAAGGCTCTGCATTTTTTCCTCCATCTTGTTAACCCTATAATCTAGTCATTGGTAATCCTCAAGTAGCTTTACTATCCTTTTTGTTCTCGATTCCATGCATTTTGTCCTTGAGGTCCCCTAGTTCCTGATAGGGCCATTTAATAGACCTAAAATTGTCCAACATACTGTTCTTGGCATTATTGAGAAGGTTAAGCTACATTTCTCTCATATTTTCACTGAGGATAACCAAAGTCAAACTGATCAATTCTACTTCCTGAATCCCACCATACTCATACTCAAGAACTTTGGGGCTCACAGCTTCCCTAATTATCCACATCTTCATAGTATTCACATTGAAGTTACACTAGACTTTTTTCCCCTTGCGAGAGTCATTGTTGCGATACTCCTCTTTGCTCTGGTCCTTATCCTCTAATGTCTCATGGGGGTTAGGGGACTGGGTAGAGGATTCATCCTGGTATTCATCAGGAATTTCCATATTAATGTCCCAGATCTTGTCATGGACACTAGAAGGGGGAGGGGGGGGTACTTCTATCTCTTATGACCAAATCAATACATAATTGGCTAGAGAAATCCCCCCCTGAATTTGATTTTTCCCCATAAGCGTGAACCCTTTTCTTCTTTTCCTTTCCACTAGATATTTCCTCCTCATCATTAGTGTTCATCCCCTCCTCATTTTCATTGTATTCCTCTTCTGAGGAAATAAATATTCTAGCCTATTTTTGTGGGTTTTTTATTTTTTGACCAAGCTAGTAGTTCTCTTCTTGGAGCAAGAATAGTGTTTTTTTCTTTTTGTTCTCCTCATCCTCCTAGTCCTCCAACTGAAAACCTACACTATCTTCAATGTCCAAGGGGACATAGTCAGAACCAGAAATGTCCTTTATGTCCTTATTAATAGATATTTCCTTACCCAAGGTTTGGGATTTGAAATATTCATAGATTAAAAGTAATAACCCCTCATAAAAAATAGGGTTAGAAATATCCTTGTCCCTATAGACCTTAATATTCTCATTAATAGAAGCATACAAGTAGAATGAGATAGAGACCTTCATACCATATCTAAGGTGATTTAGTAGCATGAAGTAGTAGGTCCTTATCCTATCAAACCTGGTGTCCAATGACACATAAGAGATGGGAGCTCTGAGGACAAATATCCATGTAACATTTTAATTTCTTGAGGATGGTAGTGTGTTCCCACTTTTATGATGGCATTCTTCTCATCCTCATCTCTCACAAAATCGTTGATGAAAGAGTAAGAGATTTTTTGGTCCCAATAAAATTGTTTGCCCACAATGGGTATCTGGGTGACATTCAAGATGATCTCCTATGTTACAATGAAATTATTCCCATCTATCACCACACATCCTTCATTCCATCTTTTCAAAAACATTTTAGTCATTGTTGTCTTGCTTCGATGTAACCATTATATGAAAGTTGAGATTTCCCCTTTTTGTAGTGCATTTGAAACCTTGGTGTGTCTCCTCCATTTCCCACTGTCATTCGTGGGCTCCCTTCTATATCTTTCACCTCTCATCACACTAGGTTGTTTAAGGACAACTCTCTAGCTTAACAAATTGTATCTATTATGATTCTTTCTCACCAAGGCAATCCAGAACTTTCTTCTATTTTTCCTTAAAAACTAGATGTTAACCTTGGGAATGAACACCCATAGAGTGTGCGAGAGGGACACATAGTTATTGTCCTTCCTGTCAATCCGATACTTACCATTATGGAATGCAGTATCCAATAAGAAACATTAAGATTCATTATTTTCATTAATGATTCCCTCCTTTCCTTGACATCTGTCCCTTTAGACTAAATCTTCCACCTCACGAGGGAAATCTCCAACATGATTCCATCTAATCATTGCATCCTTTTTGATAGCCAAGTTGGCAAACCAGTCAACAACTTGGTTGGCTTCCCTATACATGTGGGATATGTGTACCTTTTCAAATGAGTTTAAGAGAGCACATGTTTCTTCAATCATATTTGATATAGTCCATGAAGGGGAATGGTTAGAATTTGAACAATTTATAATATTCTTTGATTCTCCTTCAAGCCAAAGCTTTTTGACACTGGTGTCAAGGGAAAGTTTAGTAACTTTAAAGGTTGAGTTAGCTTCAACAAAGTGGATAGTCTAAGTTCCGAGAGGGAAGGTGACAACAAAAATCCAAGATCCATAGCAATTTCTAATCACACCTCCACTTCTCACATTTCCTAGATTTCCTTTGGCCACACCATCAAAGTTAGCCTTGAACAAACCTTCTGGGGGATAGCTCCAAGTACAATTCTATCTTTTCTCTATACTCTTCTTAGGGTCAGTAGTCTGGTCTTTTATTACAAATGGGTTAGAGCCACAATAGAAAATAAAGTTTTCTTTTAAGGGTATGTGCAAGATCATGAGGGGCCAAACTATGCCCTTAAGTTTCAATGAAAAATCAGCAAATCAAGGTTAGTCAACTTGACGTGAAAATTTAAACTAGCTATCAACCTAATATCAAAAAGTTGTAACAATAAAATCTGTAGAAAATTGAATGTAGTTTCTAAACTACTAGGCCTTTTTTGAAAAAAAGTTAGTGTGATTGGTGAAAAGTCTAGATTTCAATGCAATAGTACAAAAATTTCTCAAAAAAAAGAAGAAGTAGGTGTATGTCTGACCACCTTAATCATAATCAAATGATAATATTTTATTATAAGATTTTATATATAAGTACTAGACTCATACCCAGATGTGATGCATATTTTTTTGTAATTTTATTCCAAAAAAATAATTAATTATGAATTTTCTGCTACAACATTTTCAAAATAAAAAAAATCCCGTGTCTGACCACCTTAACTCATTCAAAACTTTACAAAATTGAAAAAACAAAAAGAAATTCCTAATAATAGGCAAATCATAGAATGTAACACATTTTTCGGATTTCAAAAATGTTATACCATCTAAAAGTTATAGTTATTTTTCAATCAATATATAAATTAGCACTTTAGAGGTAACTCAATTAGAAAATAAATAATAATTACTTACCGAACTCAAAATTTAACAGCAATTATATCAATAGAAAGTTGATAATCTCCTTAAGATACCCTTTTTGTTTCATCAAATTCGGGTGAAAAAAAAGTCGCCAGCTACATGGTCGAAGTCTCAAACTCAAAGAAATGGTAGAAAAACACATTTTTGAGACATTTAAATAGTTGACCATGTAGGTTTGGTGCACAAAGAAATACCGAGCCTAATCAGGTACCTGATATTTTTAGGTACTCAAAAATGCCAGCAAAATTTAGATTTTTCACTTTTCCCTCCCCTTTCTCCCTCCCATTTCTCCATCCTTCATATGATATATTATCTATCAAAAACTATATATTATATATATATTAGATTATATATTATATATTAAATATTATATAATATAAATTATATATTAAATATTATATAATATACATTTTACATTAAATATTATTTAATATGTATTAATATTAAATGTTATATTATATATTATTTTATATGTATAATATATTAATATGTATTTTGCAACTATGTACCAAAGGTTGGAAGAATGCAGAAAAATCATGGATGGCCATTAAAAGAAGCAAAGGAAATCAATCAGCCATTTAAAAAATTCATGGGTGGCCATTGACGAAGAGAGAGAGTGAGAAGGTGGTGGGGGCTAAGAGAGGAAGAGAGAGAGAGAGAGAGAAGGTGAGAGAGAGAGAGAGTTCCAAGGGGTCATGGTGACTTCCTAGGGATCCTAGTACGCCTTATCACGTGTTAGGATCCCTAGGAAGTCCCCATGACCCCTTTCAACACATTAGAAACCTCAAGTGTATTTGAAGGGGTTGTATGACCCCTTAGGACACACTTGACAGTTCCAATGTGTCAAAAGGAGTCATGGGGACTTCCTAGGGGTCCTAACGAGTGATAACCCCTAGGAAGTCCCCATGACCCCTTTCAACACATTGGAACTATCAAGTGTATCCTAAGGTGTCATACGACCCCTTTGGACACACTTGAGGGTTCAAATATGTCAAAATGGGTCATGGGGACTTCCTAAGGGTCCTAGTACACCTTATCACACATTAGGACCCCTAGGAGGTACTCATGACCCCTTTTGACACATTGGAATGCTCAAGTGTGTCCTAAGGGGTCCTACAACCCCTTCAGACACACTTGAGGGTTCAAATGTGTCAAAAGGCATCATACAAACTTCCTAGGGGTCCTAGTATGCCTTATCACATGTTAAGAACCCTAGAAAGTCCCCATGACCCCTTTTGACACATTGGAAAGCTTAAGTGTGTCCTAAGGGGTCCTACGACCCATTCAGACACACTTGAGCATTCCAATGTGTCAAAAGGGGTCATGGGGACTTCCTAGGGGTCCTAACATGTGATAAGGTGTACTAGGACCCCTAGGAAGTCCCCATGACCCCTTTTGACACATTGCAATGCTCAAGTGTGTCATAAGGGGTTCTACAACCCCTTCAGACACACTTGAGCTTTCAAATGTGTCAAAAAGGGTCATGAGGACTTCCTAGGGGTCCTAGTACACTTGATCACATGTTAGGACCCCTAGGAAGTCCCCATGACTCCTTTCAGCACATTCAAACCCTCAAGTCTATCCTAAGGGATCGTACGGCCCTGTCAGACACACTTGAACATTCAAATGTGCCAAAAGGGGTGATGAAGACTTCTTAGGGGTCCTAGTACACCTAGTCACACGTTAGGACCCCTAGGAAGTCCCCACAACCCCTTTCCACACATTGGATTCCTCAAGTGTTTCCTAAGGGGTCCGACGACCCCATCAAATAGACTTGTGTGTTGAAATGTGTCAAAAGGGCTCATCAAGACTTCCTAGGTGTCCTAGTATGCCTTATCATGTGTTAGGACTCCTAGGAAGTCCCCATGACCCCTTCCAACACATTGGAACCCTCAAGTGTGTCATAAGGGGTCCTAAGACCCCTTCCAACCCACTTGAGCATTCAAATGTGTCAAAATGGGGGTCCTAGTACACCTTATCATGTGTTAGGACCCCTAGGAAGTCTCCATGACTCCTTTCCACACTTTGGAAAGCTCAAGTGTGTCCTAAGGAGTCCTACAACCCCTTCAGACATACTTGATTGTTCAAATGTGTCAAAAGGGATCATGAGGACTTCCTACGGGTCCTAGTATGCCTTATCATGTTTTAGGACCCCTAGGAAGTCCCCATGACACCTTTCCAAACATTGGAATGCTCAAGTGTGTCCTAAGGGGTTCTACAACCCCTTCAGACACACGAGAGCATTCAAATGTGTCAAAAAGGGTCATGAGGACTTCCTAGCAGTCTTAGTATGCCTTATCACTTCTTATGACCCCTTGAAAGTCCCCATGACCTCTTTCAACACATTGGAACTCTCCAATGTGTACTAAGGGGTCCTACAACCCCTTCAAACACACTTTAGGATTCAAATGTGTCAAAAGGGGTCATGAGGACTTCCTTGGGGTCCTAGTATGCCTTATCATGCCTTAGGACCCCTAGGAAGTCCCCATGACCCCTTTTGACACATTGGAATGCTCAAGTGTGTCCTAAGAGGTCCTACTACCTCTTTGGATACACTTGGGCATTCAAATGTGTCAAAAGGGGTCATTAGGATTTTCTTGGGGTCCTAGTATGCCTTATCACATTTTAGGACCCCTAGGAAGTCCCCATGACCTCTTTCCACACATTGGAATGCTCAAGTGTGTCCTAAGGGGTCCTACAACCCCTCTGGACACACTTGAGTGTTCAAATGTGTCAAAAGGGGTCATGAAAACTTCCTAGGGGTCCTAATACACCTTATGATGGGTTAGGACCCCTAGGAAGTCCCCATGACCCCTTTCGACATATTGGAACCCTCAAGTGTGTCCTATGCATCTTAGGACCCCTTCGGACACACTTGAGCATTCAAATGTGTCAAAATGGGTCATGATGAAATCCTAGGGGTCCTAGTATGCCTTATCATGCATTAGAACCCATAAGAAGTCCCCATGACCCCTTTCATCACATTGAAACCCTCAACTATTTCCTAATGGGTCCTACAAACCTTTTGGACACACTTTAGCATTCAAATATGTCAAAAGGGGTCATGAACACTTCCTAGGGGTCCTAGTATGCCTTATCACACATTAGGACCCTGAGGAAGTCCCCATGACCCCTTTCGACACATTAGAACCCTCAAGTGTGTCCTATAGGGTCTTATGACCCCTTCATAGACACTTGAGCATTCAAATGTGTGAAAAGGGGTCATGAGAACTTCCTAGAGGTATTAGCACACCTTATCACATGTTAGGACCCCTAGAAAGTCCCCATGACCCTTTTTGACACATTGAAGCCATCATATATGTCCTAAGGGCTCCTACGACCCCTTCGGACACACTTGAGGGTTCAAATGTGTTAAAAGGCATCACGAGGACTTCCTAGTAGTCCTAGCATGCCTTATCACATGTTAGGACCCCTAGGAAGTCCCCATGACCCCTTTTGACACATTGGAATGCTCAATTGTCTCCTAAGGGGTCCTACAACCCCTTCAAACACACTTGAGCATTCAAATGTGTCAAAAGGGTCATGAGGACTTCCTAGGGGTCCTAGTATGCCTTATTACGTGTTAGGAACCCTAGGAAGTCCCCATGACCCCTTTTGACACATTAGAATGCTCAAGTGTGTCCTAAGGGGTTGTACAACCCCTTCAGACTCACTTGAGCTTTCAAATGTGTCAAAATGGGTCATGAGAAGTTCCTAGGGGTCCTAGTATGCCTTATCATGTGTTACGACCCCTAGGAAGTCCCCATGACCCCTTTCCACACATTGGAATACTCAAGTGTGTCCTAAGGGGTCCTACGACCCCTTCTAACACACTTGAGCATTCAAATGTGTCAAAAGGGGTCAAGAGGACTTACTAGGGGTCCTAGTACACCTTATCATGTGTTAGGACCTCTAGGAAGTCCTCATGACCCCTTTTGACACATAGGAACCCTCAAATGAGTCCTACGGGGTGTGACCCCTTTGGACACATTTGAGCATTCAAATGTGTCACAAGGGGTCATGAGGACTTTCTAGGGTTCCTAGTATGCCTTATCACATGTTAGGAACCCTAGGAACTCCCTGTGACAGCTTCTGACACATTGTAACCCTCAAGTGTGTCCTAAGGGGTCCTACAAGCCCTTCAGACACACTTGAGGTTTAAAATTTGTCAAAAGGGGTCATGAGAACTTCCTAGGGGTCGTAGTATTTCTTATCTCATGTTAGGACCCCTAGGAAGTCCCCATGACCCCTTTCGACACATTGGAACCCTTAAGTGTTTCCTAAGGGGTCCTACAACCCCTACAGACACACTTGAGCATTCAAATGTGTCAAAAGTGGTCATGAGGACTTCTGAGGGGTCCTAGTATACCTTATCATGCCTTAGGACCTCTAGGAAGTTGTTGTGACCCCTTTCCACACATTGGAATACTCAAGTGTGTCCTAAGGGGTCGTACAACCCGTTTGGATAGACTTGTGCATTCAAATGTGTCAAAAGGGATCATGAGGATTTCCTAGGGGTCCTAGTACACCTTATCACGTGTTAGGACCCTTAGGAAGTCCCCATGACCCCTTTTGACACATTGGAACCCTCAAATGTGTCCTAAGGTGTCCTACGACCCCTTCAGACACACTTAAACATTCAAATGTTTCAAAAGGGGTTATATGTATATGTATATGTATATGTATATGTATATGTATATCTGTATGTATATATATATATATGTATATGTATATGTATATGTATATGTATATGTATATGTATATCTATATCTATATATATGTATGTATATATATTATATACATTAATATATAGTACATTATATATATATATATATATATATATATATATATATATATATATATATATATATATATATATATATATATATATATATATATATATATATATATATATATATATATATATATATATATATATATATATATATATATATATATATATATATATATATATATATATATATATACACACATTATATATTATATACCTCTTTTTATATATAAAAGTTTTTTATTTACTCCTGTCATTTTTTCATGTATCTGGAAATATAGGGTACCTGATTATTGGTTGGTATAACTTTGACCAAAATATTCCCTGTCCCCACAAACCAGAGAAGCATGGGATTTCAGACTCTTTTCAGGGGTTGCAGGAAAAAAAAATGTGATTTGGGGCCCATTTTTTTTTTTTCTCAACTTGTGGTCTCACCATGGGAATTAGCAGTCGTCGAAAGGCTAAATGCAAGAGGAAGGTGACATATGAAGAAATTTAAGCATATAGGGAAAAAGATAGGGAAAATCACCAAAGAAGGAGAGAAGGTATGTTAAACATTAATCAAGGTGACCCCCTAAATGTAGTTGCAAGTGAAGAGGATGTTGAATTTGAAAATAATATGGAAATTAATTTTGTGAATAACAATGTATGGAGTGAAGATGAAAATGTAGAGATGAAGAATGAAAATGTAGACTTGGGGAGTGAAAACGTAGATCTGGGGAATGACAATGAATGGAATGAAGATGAAAATGTACAGATGGAGATTGAAAATGTAGACTTGGGGAATGAAAATATTGCACAAGAACCACATGAACATTACACATCTCCAAATTATATGTGAAATGAAGTCCCTTGCAATAAAGATAATCAATCTTCAAATTGGGGGCTTTCAAGAACACCTAAATGATTAATTGAAATTGAGGAGAACATTATGAATAATTGGGAAGGAAAGAGGTCACATATAACCGTTAGGTTGTGGGCTTCAAGACTTTATGATCAATTTTTTGGAAACAAAAAAATGGTTGAGCAATGTCAAATTTTTGTGCAGTTGTTAAAGATGCAAAAGATGAGACCTATGCTTGTGAAATTGAAGATTCATGTGAGCAAGAAAATGGAGAGAAATGCCATTGTTGTGAAGAATCTTTTCAATGCTCTCAATAGCATTGGGAAAACTATCAGAGAAAAAGACAAGAGAGTTGTTCGGAGGGTTATTACAACCTCCTTAGTAAGTCATCAGTTGAGAAAGGCTTGTTTGATGTGACAAACTTGTGTTGACTTCAATATAGACCGTAAAACTTTGGGTAGAGGACTTGGAAGAAGAGAAAGACTTGATGATTTGCTTCAAATTAATATATGGGCTTATGGTGGGAGACTTCCACATTTTGATAAGAAGCTAACAACTATTGTCAAGGATGAAATTCAACAATTTTGGGATGCTAACTCAAAAGTGTCACCAAATGTGAAGGATGTCTTGAAGTTGAGAGTTGGCAATCAAGACCGCACTCCATATCCTAAACATTATGTGGAGGTAAGTCAAAAAATGTTGTATAAAAAATTTTGTGAGACACATCCAACATTGAAAATATCATAAAGGTCTTTTTAATCCGTGAAGCCATTTTATTATGTACCCCTTAAGATTTGAAATATATCTTGTTGCAAATATCATGTTGAGTTTTCAATGCATCATGAGTTATTACAATCCATTCATTCTACTTTGCATTCTAATGAAATGCTAGAGGATTGTTGTACAAGTGGTCTTCCCAAATAATCAAGAGACTTGCTAGATCAACTTTTATGTTAAAGATATGATGGTTGTTTATTTTATAAAAAATATTGCTTAAATGCCAAGTGCTTAGAATGTGGTGGCTTTTCCAAGTTTAGGACATGTTTTCATGAGGGTTTGGACTTTAGCATTGTCAGAGGGCGGGCCTCTTGATTTTACAGTGCGTAGATTCTTTTGGTTGGTTGAGGAGGGAACTATAGGAGATAGATTGGATTGTCAAATAGTGAAAGACTCTTCAAAAATGCATTCATTTGAAAGCTCCAATAGTAGTACATGGACCATTTGGACACAAGAGTTGGCTTGTTTCTTCCCCATGTGTTTTTAGTATGATTGGGATCATTGTAAGTCAAGTGAGTGGGTGGATACATGGGTTACATAGTATCTAACTCCTTTATCTTTGACACTCTCTATAAGAAATGATGACATGGAAACTTCAGTTGAGTATGACTGTGTTTTAGATCTTCTATAGCCATGAGATGTTTTTGCATTGGTTGCACCATAGGGGAATGATGAGAGGTCAGATTACTAGTTAGTACATTGTGTATAAGGTAAATAGAAGCTTGTACAACCGATGGAAGATGGTGATGGGTTCACATATCCTACTGGTTTAGTTGTTGTTGTGGGAACATGGCTACAAACATACATGATTAGAAAGAATGGAATTCCTGCATTTGAAGACTATGAGAAGCACTAAACTATTCTCATGTATTCACAGCTTGTTATAGCAACAAATTTCAATTTTTCAAAGCATCAAGGAAGACCAAAGAAAAAGAACTTTGGACTATTAGTACTACTAATCATGAAGCACTATTGGAGACCCTAAAGCAAAGAGATGACCCTTCAAGAACACTTGACTAGGTAATAAGTTAACTTAGTGCATTTTTTTTCTAAGTTTGTTAAGCTTAATTTCAATACATTAATTTCACCTTTCTTATATTGTATTTTGAGTCAATAAACTTGGTTTTGTATGTGGATTGTAACTTGTGCAGGAGCACCTATGAAGACACCTATGGTCACCATGGATCCAATTAGAGATAGAAGGACAAAAGGATCCTTAATGGTTAATTGAGATCTTTTGAAGCCTATAATGGAAATTTGTAACAATTAATTTGATTTATAATTTAAATGTCCTAGAAGTCTTGATAAGGACTTATGACCAAAATCATGTATGGGTGGCCAATACTGCCAACTAGGGATCTTACATGTCATTTACTTATGTCATTTGCATGGTTTGAATTCTTAAATGTTTGATTGTTGTTTCTAATTCTTTAAGGATATTATTTTTTATCATTTCAAATAATCTTTGATGCTTTGATGCTATCACTAGAGCATGCGTTAAATGCGAAATTGTGGTTTTTATACGCGAGTCCAGTTGTGTTCTAATTGAGGAAGTTAACATTTACAGAGGTGGTTTGTAAATATGAAGAGACTAATTGTCCCTTTGGGTGGGAGGTATAATGGTATGAAACATAAGAACATAGGAAATATATAGAAGTTAAACCTCAAACATAATAAGCTCCATGAACAGGGTATTCTAGAGTAAAGGAAAAAAAAAGTCCTAATATTCATTCTTTTTTATTAGGTTTTGGGAGGGGTGGTAGAATATTAAAAATAATTGAATTTTAGTAGAGTGCCGACTGGCTTAATCATGATTAGTTTCACAGTTCAAATTTCAAACATACCACTAATAGTCATTGCAATGGAACTGGGTCAAGAAAAGAAGTGTGCATGCTTTCCCATTTGGGTCTTCTGTTGTTTTAAAATGAAAACCTAATTGTTTCCACTGCAAACAAGGACATGTTCCCAAGGACTACTTACTCAATCTGTAAAACACAACTTCTTGCAGGCTACCTAGTGTACCATAATGCATTATGTGTTTTATGGTCTGCAAGTGACATGCTTTCTGAGTTTGCACGGGAGAGTAAAAGGGTTAATTTTTTTGTTACTCAAAATGGTGTGGACTATAAGTTGGTGGTTAACTTTCATGACATTGTAAATGCTAGTGACAACCCCATTCCACCCATGGAGTTATTGGAATGCTCACAACCACGCTCGACCCAAGTGACCCCAAGGTGCACTAAGCACAATTAGGCAGTGATCTTCTGAGGCTCGTATCTCAGACCTCATGAGAGGTATCAACAAACTGTTAGGGGCTATGAGATAGTGATTTAGAGGTCTATAATAACCTATCTCAGTTTTGGATGATTCAACTTCATTTGCATCTCGCAAGACGATCGTAGTCGATGCCAAAACTTGTAGTGAGGGTCAGATGAAAGTAGCTCTGAAGTGTATCTTTCAAACTTTCCATCCTGGCATCGAGTTGTCTACTCCATCAACTCTAGTTAGCTGGTTAAATGCTAGTGACAACCCCATTCCACCCACGGAGTCACTAGAACACTCACAACCATGCTCTACCCAAGTGACCCCAAGGTGCACTAAGCATGATTTGGTAGAGATCTTCTAAGGCTTGTATCTCAGACCTCATGAGAGGTATCAACAAACCGTTAAGGGATATGGAATCATGATTCCAAGGTCTACAATAACCTCTCTCAGTTTTGGGTGATTCAACTTCATTTGCATTTGGAAAGGCAATCTCAGTCGATGCCAAAACTTGTAGTGAGGGTCAGTTGAAAGTAGCTCTGAAGTGTATCCTTCAAACCATCCATCTTGGCATCAAACCATCTACTCCATTAGCTCTGGTTGGTTGGGTAAATGCTAGAGACAACCCCGTTCCTCCCATGGAGTCACTAGAACACTTGCAACCATGCTCAACCCAAGTCAGGGGCTACAAGATCATGATTCCAAGGTCTACAATAACCTCTCTTACTTTTGGTTAGTTCAACTTTGTTTTCATTTGGCAAGGTGATCTCAGTCAATGCCAAAATTTGTAGTGAGGGTCAGTTGAAAGTAGCTCTAAAGGGTATCTTTCAAACTATCCATCCTCGCATCGAACCATGTGCTCCATTGGCTCCGGTTGGCTGGGTAAATGCCAGTGACAACCCCATTTCTCCCATGGAGTGACTGGAATGCTCGCACCACGCTCGACACAAGTGACCCCAAGGTGCACTAAGGATGATTGGGCACCGATCTTCTGAGGCTCATATCTTAGACCTTGTGAGAGGTGTCCACAAACTATTAGGGGCTACATGATCATGATTCTGAGGTCTATAATAGCCTCTCTTAGTTTTGGGCAATTTGACTTCATTTTCATTTGGCAAACCGATCTCAGTCAATGCCAAAAATTGCAATGAGGGTCAGTTGAAAGTAGCTATGAAGTGTATCTTTCAAACTTTTTGTCATGGCATCAAATCATCTACTCCATTAGCTCCGATTGGTCAGGTAAATGGTAGTGAAAACCCTATTCTACCCACGGAGTCACCGGAACGCTCGCGACCACGCTCGACCCAAGTGACCCCAAGGTGCACTAAGCATGATTAGGAAGAAACCTTTTGAATCTCATATCTCAGACCTCATGAGACATATCAACAAACCATTAGGGGCTATGAGATTTTGATTCCTAGGTTTACAATAACCTCTCTCAGTTTTAGGTGATTCGATTTCATTTTCATTCGGCAAGGCGATCTCAGTCGATGCAAAAACTTGTAGTGAGGGTTAGTTGAAAGTAGCTCTAAAGTGTATCTTTCAAACCATCTATCCTAGCATCAAACCATCTGCTCCATTAGCTCTGATTAGCTAGGTAAATTCCAGTGACAACCTGGTTCCTCCCACAGAGTCACTAGAATGCTCACACCACACTCGACCCAAGTGACCCCAAGGTGCACTAAGCATGATTGGGCAACGATCTTCTAAGGATCATATCTTGAACCTTGTGAGATGTATTGACAAACCATTAGGGGCTACAAGATCATGTTTCCAAGGTTTACAATAACATTTCTCAATTTTGGGTGATTCAACTTCGTTTGCATTTGGCAAGGTGATCTCAGTCGATGCCAAAACTTGCAGTGAGGGTTAGTTGAAAGTAGCTATGAAGTGTATCTTTCAAACCATGTATCCTGGCATCAAACCATCTGCTCCATCAGCTCTGGTTGGCTGGGTAAATACTTGTGACAACCCCGTTCCACCCACGGAGTCATTGGAACGCTCACAACCATGCTTGACACAAGTGACCCCAAGGTGCACTAAGCATGATTCAGCAGCAATCTTTCAAGGCTTGTATCTTGAACCTCATGAGAGGTGTCAACAAACTATTAGGGGCTTCTGAATTGTGATTTTGAAGTCTACAATAACCTCTCTTGGTTTTGGGAGATTTGACTTCGTTTGCATTTTGCAAGGTGATCTTAGTCAATGCCAAAACTTTCAGTAAGGGTTAGTTGAAAGAAGCTTTGAAGTGTATCTTTCAAACCATCCTTCCTGGCATTGAACCATCTACCCCATTGGCTCTGATTGGCTGGGTAAATGCTAGTGACAACCCCATTCCACCCATAGAGTCACTGGAATGCTCGCACCACGCTCGACCCAAGTGACCCCAAGGTGCACTAAGCATGATTGGGCAACAATCTTTTGAGGCTCGTATCTCAGACCTCATGAGAGGTATCAAAAAAAATTTATGGGCTATAGGATCATGTTTTCAAGTTCTACAATAACCTCTCTCAGTTTTGGATGATTCGACATCATTTTCATTTGGCAAGGTGATCTCAGTCAATGTCAAAGCTTGTAGTGAGGGTCAGTTGAAAGTAGCTCTGCAGTGTATCTTTCAAACCATCCATCTTGGCATCAATCTATCTACTCCATCAGCTGTGGTTGGCCGATTAAATTCTAATGAAAACCCCATTCCACCCACAGAGTCACTAGAATTTTTGCGACCATGCTTGACCCAAGTGACCCCAAGGTACACTAAACATGATTGGGAAGTGATATTTTGATGCTCATATCTTGGCCCTCATGAGAGGTATCAAAAAACCATCAGGAGCTACGAGATCATGTTTCCAAGGTCTACAATAACCTAGCTCATTTTTGGGTGATTCGACTTCATTTGCATTTGGCAAGGCGATCTCTGTCAATGCCAAAACATGTAGTGAGTTTCAGTTGAAAGTAGCTCCATAGTGTATCTTTCAAACCATCTATCCTAACATCAAGCTGTCTACTCCATCGGCTATGGTTGGCTGGATTAATGCCAATGAAAACCCTATTCCACCCACAGAGTCACTAGAATGCTCACGACCACACTCGACCCAAGTGACCCAAGGTATGTGACTGAGGACAAAAAATCCATTACATCTATTAATTTATTACACTTGCATAAATTATTACATCAGGGTAATTTATTACAACTATTATAAAAAATTCAAACAAATTGACATATAACTTCAACAAGATATAATTTAAATCATAATGATAATCATAGTCAAGATATAACTTCACCATTCAATTCCATAAACATGAATAATAAATATGTATACAAAAGATGATGCAAATATAACATAAAAATCAATATGTACTATATATAGAAAGTATCAAATGTATCAAAAGTATCTCCATATACAAATATGACACATGCCAGTTCAAAATGTCTACAAAATCAATGTTTCAAGGTGTACAATGTGGCATATATGCCATCTCAAAATGTGCCAAGTGGCATCTCTAAATGATGACAAAACTAAAACTACATCCTATGCCATAGGGGGATCATCAAAATTTCACCTCTTTGAAGAAGTGTTTGGCTCTCATTGATCCTACATAAAAAATGAGTTCAAACCCAAGTTAGATTGCTTAATTTATATGATTTGTACACACACACACACACACACACACACACACACACACACACACACACACACATATATATATATATATATATATATATATATATATATATATATATATATATATATATATATATATATATATATATATATATATATATATATATATATATATATATATATATATATATATATATATATAATTCATAATTCAAACAATAATTTTATTAAAATTATAACTAAATACAAACATCTATATCTGGCCTCTTAGTTGTCTACCATGATCAGGTGTCCTAACATAAGTCTTTGGTAGCAAAGGGACAATGCCACCATAACCAACTCTGACCTATAAATATATATTTGCAATAATGAGATTAGTAGAGTGGTGCAACATAGAGTAATAAATCTACAAAATAGGATGATAGCATAATAAAATTACAAATTGATTGAACTAAAATTAAAATTTACATCCGTTGATCCCTCCTCTAGAATTTTGGGTTGGGTCAACAAAGATATGAAGGACTCTTGTGGGACCTCCCTCACACTAAGAGTAACCTATAAGAGTAAAAAGATTGTCAATTATATATAAATCTACTTCATCATAACAACCCTGGTTAGAAAATACAAATAACAATATGTAAAAGTCTATGTACAATCAGGATATCACTCTGAATCGAGATGCCTGTCAGCCTAGTCTCCCAAACCCATGTTGGGACATCATCAAGAGCCACACCCTATACAATAAAGTGCAAGTAAAATATTTATTACTACACACAAGTGGTATACATATGCATGCATAATTAATCTTAAACTATTAATTACCTTTCCCTTGTCAACACTTGATGAAGGAACCCCCTCGTGCCCCTAACTAACATCACCTGTAGCCTGCAAGAGTACAATAAGATTACAATATATTAGTAAATGTATGAATTTTATTTCTCTAATTGATAGAGATTTAAGCATGTACACCAAATGATATAAAAAAAACTAATGGGTACATAATTTATAATATACCGTATAGGCATCAAGGCCAAATAAAATGGCCAAAAGTGTGGAGTCATCCACCTGTCTCAACTCCTCCTCTGTCATTAACTGAACATAAATGAAAAAATAATATATACATAAGTGCATGCAATCATTAAAACTAATATAAATAAATAAATTATTTCTAAATTAAATAAATCATGTGACAAATTTATTTATAATGTTTACTCTTACCATATCAATAGGAGTCCATGGCTATGCGTACACCTCCTAAGCACTCTCATGAGATGTAGATGCTCCATGAGGTGTTGCAGCCTCTGTAGCTACATCTCCTATATCCTCCTCATGAATAATATACCAATATGTATCACCATTAGTAAGCGGTTTGAGGCACATATTCTTGCATATAATGAAAATATGGGGCTTGCATACATGTGAACTTCAATGATATGTTGATGTGCCAACATCATCCACACCAGGAGGCAACACTGACCTAGTCTACATGATCAACTGATCACTCAACAAATGAATGGCCCTAATAGTCTGTGAGGCAACCTCTGCAATGATATCAGGATGCTTCACTAGAGGAGGGGGTGTGACATCAGTGGGGGGGATGAAGGTAGTGGCCTTTTTGTGCTAGGAAAATGGCCTAGTCTAAGGAGCTCCTCTGCCTATGCCCATGTTGGGCCTAATGCTAAAATAGTTAACATTGTGACCAAGCACAAACTCAGCTTACAATTTTTTTTATTAAATAGAAAGGGAGCTCCAAATTGCTATGGGGTGGTTTATCAAAACCCATCCACCATTTTATTGACAATTTGGGCTTTTTGGGGTCAACTTGTAATCCGGTTTTAGGATTCAAAAAAAGGGAGGCTATATCTTCCTTAGTTATATTAAGGGCCACAATCCCATCATGGTCAAGCCTGTCATCAAATTGGGCGTGCATATCATCACACCAATGAAGAGTAGCATTATGTTGTCACATGAGTGTGTCAATGTTTTCAACAATAGTATTTAGGGTGGCAAGCATGGGACCTAATGTAGGTATATTCTGATATGTGTTTTGGAAACCTCGTATTGTGTTGAAATTATCTTGTATCAAATCTTCTAAAGATCGAGGGTTTTGAGATGGGGGATTATTTTGGGGATCGTTATTTGGTGTCAGAGGGTTATTTTCTTCATTTTTGTTAGCCATGCCTAATTAAATAAAAAAAATCTAAATTTCAATTTGATTTCATATATTATTACAAAAATAATACAAAACCCTATTTCAACTAAAAAAAGTACATTTAGCATCAAAATGAAATAAAATAATCAAAATATACAAAGAATTTACTTACCATATATACTGTGGAGTTGAATTTGTTGTTGGGGAAATCAAATACCTGAAAAAATTGAGTATTGGATATATGGAGCCATTTTACAAACCGAAAACAATGAGAGAAATGAGAAACAAGGCCCGCGGGTTTTTATTTATGCCACAGGTTTCAAGTAGCTGATATTTTTGGGTACCTGATAAGGATTGTGCTTTGGTGTTAGGTTTTCCCAGGTGTACTAACACCCAGGCCTACTAAAAATTCAACAAGCATTTTCATGCGCTTTTGGACGAGTGAAAAGTGAATATTTTCACATCACCACTTTTTGGTCCCTTATGATCTTGCACATACCCTTAAAGCATACTGGATATTTTCAAAGATAATTTTAGGATGAACACAACAATCATGAAAGATATGATTATTGCATTCTTTCCATACTCCCCAAAAGAGATGCGGGAGAATCCAAGAGAAGAATTTGTGAGAGTTAGTATTTTTAAAAGGATGGGCCCATTGAGTAAAAAGGTCTTGAAAAGACAAGGGAAAGCACCAGGATAACTCAAGAGAAGAAAGAAGAGACTTCCATATATCTTGCTAAAAAAAGTGCAATGGATTAACAAGTGATCCACAAACTTAGCTTGGCATCTACATAACACACACCTATTGGGGATCTGGAAACCTCTCTTGGTAAGATTATCAACAATGAGAATGTGGTTCTGAAGAGAAAGCTAAAAGAAGACATTTATTTTTGGAGTAAGGCCAGGGAACCAGGCTTTAACCCAAATAGGTGTGACTTCCTAATATAACTGAACAAAATAGGTAGAAGCCACCAAGAAAACCCCATCAGAAGAACCTTCCTAAATCAACGCTTCCTGAGAAGGGGATAGGGAGACCTCATTAAGGATAATCATAAGAGGAATTAAGTCCCAAGAAATAGAGGAAAGGTTTTTCCAAGCATTGTCCACTCTGTAATTACATACTCAAGAACCATATTTATGGATGTACTCCTCCAGCTAGATATTGAAAGGCTCACAATCCCTCAAGGGTCCCATCTGAAGCTAGTTCTTATTCCATAAGTTGATAGATTGACCATTATAAATTTTTCATTTAGCCTTAGATTTAGCAATATCCTTTGCATTAAGAAAGCTATTCCAAATATAAGAACCTTTTAGAATATCATTAGCACCAAAGAAATAATTAATGGAGTTGTTAGTAAGATACTTATCTTCAAAAGTATCATGCCATTCCCCCTTGCAATTGAAGATGCACCATATTTGTTTCACTTGGAGAGCTTTGTTGAAAGGTCTAATCCTGCTTATCCCTAATCCACCAGCACTCGTAGGCTGACAAATTTTTTCCCAGGAAATAAGAAGGAGTCTCTTATGATATTCAATACCTGATGAGAGAAATATTCTTTGAATTCTTTCCATTACCACATCTTTAGCCGGAATAGAGAAGAGACTTAACACATAGGTTAGAAGATTTTGTAGAGTTGATTTAACTAAGTGGAATTTTTGAGCCTAGCGGAGAGTAACCCCTTTCCATCCGGACAACTTTCTATTGAATCTATCAATGATTTTGTTCCAGAAGGTCTCATGGGGTTTGACGCCTAAAGGAAGACCCAAGTAATTGGAAGGAAAAAAATCAATGCAGCAACCCAGGATATCCACAATTCTCCTATGCCTCTCATCAGGAGTGTTAATAAAGAATATTGAGCTTTTATTCCAATTTATGGATTGGCTAGTAGTGTTAGTATGGGTATTGAGAAAATTCTTAACCACTATGGCTTCACCCACCAAAGCCTCCCCACCTTAAATGGTATCATCTACTAAATATTGGTGGGAGAAGATATAGGTACAAGAAGATAGTTTGATACCTTTCATAACCCCAGAGCTCCTAGAAGCGTAAATGAGTCTCCCAAGGAATTCACCAAGAATAATAAAGAGAATGGTGGAAAGGGGGTCCCTTGTCTCAAACCCCTAGAAGATTTGAAAAAAGATGATGGGGAGACATTGACCAAAACTACCAGAGAGGGAGTGGAGATGATTTGATGAATAATCTTATAGGTGTTTGAATTGAAATTGAAGGCTCCAAGAATCCTAAGCAATAACTATCAATCAACATGATCATAAGTCTTGGACAAGTCAAGCTCGAGAAGGAAACCTTCCCTCTTTCCAGCATCTAAGTAATGAATCACTTCATACACCACCATTATGGAATCAAGAATTTGTCTTCTAGACACAAACCTAGACTACTAGGAGGCTATAATAGAAGGAAGCACCTTGAGAATTTTGGTGGTGATAACTTTAGAGATAATCTTGAAGAAGGAGTTTCATAGACTAATGGGTCTAGAAAGCTCCATCGACTCCACCCCTGAGGTTTTGGGAATAAGAACCATGAAACTTTCATTTAGTTCTTTGAGGAGGTTCTTAGAACCAAAGAACCACTACATCACTTTGACCACATCAAATTTCACCACATCCCAAAAAAGATGAAATAAAAACATCGGGAAGCTGTCAAACCTAGGGGCTTTATTGCTAGGGAGAGAATCTAAAGATTATTTAACTTCAACCATATTTGGGATAGAACATAAAAATTTGTTTTGATCTTTAGAGATTATTTTAGGAATTTTTTCAAGGAGAGTATCTTGATCCCCCTATGACAGTTGCTAATCTTTGGATAGGGGAGAAGAGAAGAAAACAATAGCTTCCTTAGCTATGTCCTTTTCCTCCTACAACATCTAGTCTCCCTTCTTAATACAACTTATTATGTTCACCAATCTCTTTTTAAAAGTTGATAGGTGGAAAAATTGAGTATTTTGATCTCCTTCCCTTAACCAGATAGATCTTGATCTCTTCTTCCAGAAGATCTCTTCCTTCCCTATAATATTATGATACTCAAACATCATAGCTTTCTCCTTGAGAAATCTAAACTCATCATAACCCTCTGTTTGGATTTCTTCTTGAATGAGGTTTAGGTTAGAGATAGCCTTGTCTATAAAAGAGAAGATTTTTCCAAATTCATCCTTGCTCCACTATTTGATGTTCGATTTAATATTTCTTAGTTTTTTTGCTACCCTGACAATGGTGAAACCCTTAACATCTATATTCCACCAATCTTTTTTTTTGTTTTTAAGGTTTGGATGGGTGGTCCACATATTCTCAAATCTAAAGGGAAAACTTCTTTTCTTTTCAATTAGGTCCAGAGAAAGAGAAATGGGAGAGTGATCAAAGACAATGCTCACCAAGGTCGATAAGTTACAATTATAACATTTCATCCTGTCAACTATGATCAAAGCATGGTTCAGCCAAACTTGAATACACTCTCTCCCTATTCTCCTATTAGACCAGGTGAAGCAAGCCCCAAGGAGGTCCATATCTAAGAGGGCTTGGTCATTGATGAAGTCCATGAGATCTTGCCTGATTTCTAGATCAGGGGGAATACCTCCCTATTTTTCCCCTTCTTTGAGGGGGGTATTAAAATCCCCCATGATAATCCCCTTGGTAAGATTACAACCAAAAACAATAGTTTTGATCTTTTCACAAAAATACCTTCTACCTATTTTGGAGTTAGAAGAAGAAATATTCAAAATGTACCACCTTTCATTATCCTTTAACCTAGTAAAATTCATGAGAAACAAATTACCTTCTTCATGAATGACTTCAACCTTTATTTGAAAGGAATTCCACATAGTCATCAGTCCTCCAGAGGATCCTTCAGAACTAGAAGCACTTATTTCCATGGATTTACAAAATATTATACCCTCAAGCTTATCCTTCTTCATCTTGGTTTCCTGGATTAACAAAATATCTATTCTATGATCCCTTGTGATATTCCTAATAACATCCTGCTTATGTGAATTGTTTATCCCATGAATATTCCAAGAGATGATTTTCATTTCTTTTTATAAGTACAAGCTTCCTGGATGGTCTTTTGAGTTCCATCTGCTATATTCTTGCTGGATTCTTCTAGCCACACCTAGATAGATTTATTTATCCTTACAGTTTTTGATTTGGTCCCTACATCAACTTTATTTCTCCTTTTGTTTTCTTTTGGGGAGACTAAAGAAGGATCCCTACTATTATACTTCTTTTTTTCTGGGCCTTATTCCTCTCTCCCACCTCCCCTTCTTGGTATTTTAGAAAGATCTTGGTGCATGGCACCACCCCCCCCCCACTTAACACTTTTGATATGATTAAGGATTATTAGGAAGCTTTTTTAGTTTTTTAGTGTGATGAGTTAGACTAGGTCCAAATGGCAAGGTCATTCTCTATGTTTGTTAGGACCTTTGAGTCCATGAGAGAATTTGGGGTCACCTTGGTGACAAAGGAAATTAGTATTATTTTAGAGTTCAAAATAGGTTGGGTGGATATTTTAAGATTCTTTAAGCCTTATTAGGGTCTTATAAGTCCAATTTCATCATTGAGAAAGGACTTAAGATCATATGGTTCATATTGTGAAAAGTTGCTAAAATGTTGCTAGCAACTTTGAAAAGTTGCTTGAGAAACTTTTGTTCAAGATGCCAAACATGGCTAAAACCGATGTACCTAACCTATGCCCAGTATAAGAGCATGGGATTGATGTTTTTGGAAGGTTAAAATGAAGAACTAAAGAAAAATAATTAATTCTAACACATTGTACGATTTTGTAAGTTCCTTGTTGTATACACAGTCCAGAATCTCTACAATTGTATGGCTATGCACGGATTGACATAGGTGATCAGACTCCATTTTATAATAGTGTTTTCTTTTAGCCTTCATAGGAAATAATTATTTTGGTTTGAATTTCATTATTTTCAAATTTTCAAGTTTTTATAGGCTACTGGGCTACCAGGCCTAAAACCAGTGCCAACTGGTAAGAAATGGCTCTGTCCTAGGTTTCCTCTGGTGGAATTGTCTAAAACTATGAGGAAATTAGGGTTAGAGTCTTTGGATAGGGTTTCTAGTCTTTTGTTTTTTTTTTCAAAGATTCTAAGGAGTCAAAATGAAAGCCATATGGTTGACTGGTAAAACCAAGTGAGATAGGATACAGAAGAAGAAGAACTGGTACGGACACCTAAGACTAGTTGGAGAAAACTTGATGGCATTTTTGGATGCTCTAATAAGTCTCCTAGAAGGATTTAGAGGTGGTTGGAGGTGAATCAAGGTTGGAGAAAATTTTGAAGAGATTTTACACACATTGAACCAGAGGCCTAATTTGTAGGCTAAAAACTAGGGCCTCCAAGAACCTAGGGTTTTGGGTGTCACCAGAGGCTATGATTTTGGAATCTGATAGGGTTGATTGATATATTAGATATTTTCAAATTTTTTGTGGTGTCAAGTGGAGATTTTGGAAGCACTAGGAAATTTTTGGTGAAAATAGACCTACTAGGATTTGGGCAATTAGGCCTCCTAGTGTTTTAGTGACCAATTGGATTGGTAGAGTGGTTTGAAGTATGGGAAAGGTTGTAGAATGATCTAAGAAGGGACAAGAAGGTTAAATACTAGCCAAGTACGTGTGGGGGAAGATCCTAGTCAAAGGATTGACATTCTAGGTGAAGGAATAGTGAAGGAAACTAAGGTTAGAAGCAACTAGTTGGACTAGTTGAACTTGTATCATTGGAGGCTTCTTAAAACCAACTATACCTTAGAGGAGAAGTTGGTAGGAAGGGTCTAGGAGATCATAATTGGTGAGAAGATCCAATAAATTTACACCTTTGGAAGGTTGGGTTAAGTAGTTAAGAAGTAGAGTGTCATACCCTCTGCATTAGAGTGGTATCAGAGCCATACTTCTTGGAAGTTATGTATGTCAGACAGTGAAGAGAGTCAAGTGGTGGACAAAATACCTCCTAAGGAAATGACCAGGGATTCTATAGTGGAGCTGGTCCAAGGCCTCTTGGAGAAAGCCAATATGGCAGAGACAAAAATTAAAAATAGGATCGAAGAATGTGGAGATGAAAGTGATGGGGATGAAGATGACCAAGTAGAGGAGTCATCCAACAAAGGAAAAGAACAAAGATAGACAAGGAGAAAAAGGTATTCCTGTAAGCCTTCAAGTCTATAAACAAAGATAACTTGGAACATATACCATATTATTGTGGTAGCCTAAATGGAGAAGAGTTATTAGATTGGCTTGATGCCATGGATAACCAATTTGACTACAAGGAAGTATCAGAAGAAAAGAGGGTCAGTTATGCTAAGGATAGACTCAAAGGATCAACATTGGTGTGGTGGAATATGATGCAAGATGAAAGGGTGAGTAGTGGAAAGAAAAATATTGTTTCTTGGGAGAGGATGAAAATCAGATTGAGGGCCCAATTCTTTCTGATTGATTATGAAATCCAAATGTATCAAAAAATTGCATAATTTGAGATAAAAGGAGATGACATAAGCCAATACATAGAGGAGTTTCATAAGCTAAGTCTCAGGGGTAGGAGACAAGAAGATGAAATGGAAAAGGTGGCAAGGTATCTCAATGGGCTAAGGTGGGGAATTCAAGATGAGATTAGTATGTTGGCTCCAGATAGTATGCACAAATGTTTTCAATTGGCTTTGAGAGCTAAAGATAAGGCAAGGAGAAGAAATGATTTCCATCAAAGAGGTAGAGGTGGCAGCAGCAGTAGAGGTTTTCAAAGAGGCAGGGGTAACTTTGGAAGAGGACAGAGCCCTAGTAGACAAGAGGAAAGTCAAGTTATGGATGGAAGTGGGATAAATCAATATAGAGGATCATTCCAAAGAGGATGATATAGGGGTAGAGGACCACCAAGAGGTAGGTTCCAATCCCAAGGAAGGACAAATTCAATTTTTACTAGCAGGTGTTACAACTGTAATGAAGTGGGTCACACAATGGGTAGATGTCTGGAGAAGGCTTCCTCATCTTCCATGGGGGAAAGAAGAAATCAATTAGTACAAGAGGATGATAATCAAATTGTAACTACTCCTATATCCAAGGAAAGACTAGTAGTGGATGGGGAGAGCTTGATGTTAAGAAGAACCTTGCTAAAAGTACATAGCATGATAGGACCACCCCAAAGAAAAATCCTATTCAAGACTACTTGTAAGTCTCATGGGAAGATTTACAAAGTCATTGTGGACTCTAGATCCACTGAGAATATAGTGTCTAATAAGATGGTGGAGAAATTGAAGTTGAGAAGAATCCCTCACACCACACCATATAAGGTTTCATGGTTAAACAAGGGTCATCAAATAGTGGTGGATGAGAAAACTATGGTTGAGTTTGAGATTGGATACTATAAGGACAAGGTCCTATGTGACATACTACCCATGGATGGATGCCATCTACTCCTTGGATGCCCATGGCAATATGATGTCAAAGCAATGCATGATGGAGAAAAGAATAGTTACATGATCACTAAGATGGGAAGGAAGTTTCAGATGGATCCTTTAGTAGAACCAAAGGAAGAGAAGCATGTGGGAAAAAGTGTGATGTTATTGAGTGGGAAAAAGTTCCTAAAAGCTACGAAGAAGGAGAAAGGGTAATGTTGTTCCATAGTGATCAAACCAAAGGAGGAAACCAAAGACAAAGTCACTTTACCACTAGAGGTACAAGCCTTATTGGAAAAGTACCATGATATAGTGTATAATGGTTTACCAAGTGCCCTACCACCTATGAGGGATGTAAGCCATTAGATTGACCTTATTCCTAGAGAAAATCTACCAAGCAAGGTAGCATACAAGATGACACCAAGTCAAAATGCAGAGATAGCCAAGCAAATCCAAGATTTATTGGATAAGGGGTTGATAAGGAAGATTTTAAGCCCTTTTGTTGTACCTACTATTTTGGCACCAAAGAAAGGGGGTACATGGAGGATGTGCACTAATTCAAGGGCCATCAAAAAGATCACTATAAGATATAGATTTCCAATGCCAAGTATAGAGGACTTGGTAGACAATTTGGGAGGTTCATGCTATTTGTCCAACGTGGATTTGAAGTCAGGCTATTGCCAAATCAGAGTTAGACCTGGTGATGAATGGGCGATAGCCTTAAAAACAAATTAAGGTCTATATGAATGGTTTGTGATGCCATTTGGTCTCACCAATGCACCTAGTACATTCATGAGACTCATGAATGAAGTGTTGGCAGATTTTATAGGTAAATTTTTCATAGTTTATCTTGATGATATCTTTATTTTTAGCAGGACAAAGGAAGAGCACATGGAGAAAGTCTTAAGGAGGTTACACAAGGAGAAGCTAATGATCAATCAAGATAAGTGTGAGTTTCTCAAAAATGAACTAGTATACCTTGGTTTTGTAGTTGCAAATGGATGTATAAAGATGGATCCTGATAAAGTTAAGTCCATTTTGGAATGGCCTACACCTAGGTCCATAGGAGATGTTAGGAGTTTCCATGGTTTAGCTTACTATTATAGGAAATTTATAAGAGGTTTTAGTCATTTGCGTGCCCCTATACTTAACACCATCAAAGGTGGAATCAAGTGTAAGTTTGAATGGACTATTGCAGTAGATCAGGGGTTTCAAAAATTAAAGAAAAGAATTACAGAACTGCCTACTCTTAGGTTCCCTAATTTCAATCAACCTTCATGGTGGAGTGTGATGCTAGCAAGTTGGCTATTGGAGTAGTACCAAGCTAAGAAGGACACCCTGTGGCTTTATTTTCTAAGAAGTTAAATGAAGCCAAAAAAAAATATTCTACTTATGATTTGGAACTCTATGCTATGGTCCAAGCCTTAAAAAAATGGAGACACTATTTGTTACCTAGAGAGTTTGTGGTTTATACTAACAATCATGCACTAAGTTTTTTGAATGGACTGGACAATTTGAACCAAAGGAACATGAAGTGGGTGGAAGCATTGCAAGCTTATACATTTTTCATTAAGCACAAGAAAGGAGTCAGCAACAAGTTTGTAGATGCTCTTAGTAGAAGTGTACTCACAATCCAAGAGATCCAACAACAAAGTGTAGGGATGGATGATTTGAAGAACCTATATAAAGAGGACAAGGATTTTGGTAAAGCCTATGAAGAATGTGTGAAGTTTCAACAGGGCTTCAAAGTGGATTTTGATGAGTATCTGTTGTAGGAAGGTCTCTTGTTTAAAGGCCATCTTTTTTGTATTCCACAATGCTCAATGAGGGAGAATATAATAAAGGAAAAACATCAAGGCAGTTTAGGGGGTCACTTCGGTATAGAAAAAACCTTGGAGCAGGTTAATAGGCACTACTTTTGGCCTAGAATGCAATCATACATTAGGAGATTTGTGGAGCAATGTCAGGTTTGTCAAAGGGAAAAAGGATAGAGCAACAATAGTGGATTGTACCAACCATTATCCATTCCTCAAAGACTTTGGGAATGCTTGAGCATGGACTTTGTCTTGGGATTCCCAAAGACATATAGGGGTCATGATAGTGTTTTTGTGGTAGTTGACCAGTTTAGCAAGATGGCACAGTTCATTCCATGCAAGCAAACCAATGATGCATCTCAAATTTCAAGGTAGTTCTTTAGGGACATAGTAAGGATCCATGGTTTTCCATTGAATATTGTGAGTGATAGGGATACAAAGTTTGTGGGTCACTTTTGGAGGACCCTATGGAAGATGCTTGGAACTAATTTTTCTTTCTCCTCAACCTATCACCCCCAATAAGATGGGAAAAATGAATTAGTGAATAGGTCACTTGGAAACTTGTTGAGGTGTTTGACTAAGAAACATGGGCAATCATGGGATCACATTATAGTGCAGACATAGTTTGCTTATAATGAATCCATTAATAAGAGTCTAGGAAAGATTCCTTTCCAAATAGTTTATGGGCTCAATCCTAGAGGAGTGTTGGAGTTGAGGGATCTCAGATTGGAGGAAAAGAGGAGTGCACAAGGTGAGTCCTTTGTAGAGAAGATGAAGGAGTTGCATGACCAAGTTCACAAGACTTTACAAAATCAAGTGGCCAAATACAAAGCCAAAGCTAATCAGACAAGGAGAGACCTACAATTCAAAGTTGGAGAACTAGTATTAGCCTACCTTAGGAAGGAGAGACTACCTAAGGGTCAACCAACTAAGCTTCTCATGAAGAATATTGGACCACTGAAAATTTTGCATAAGTATTGCAAGAATGCCTATGAAGTAGAACTTCCTCCTAATTTAGGCATATCTCCTATTTTCAATGTGTGTGATCTCAATCCTTATAAGGGATCTCCAATAGACACAAAGTAGAATTCACTTTTAGATGTGCAGGAAGAAGTTTGGGTGAGGGAATTACCACACTAATACATTTGGGGTCATTTTGCGATGGCTATGTGTCGCAATTGCGACAGCTATGTGTCGCAATAGCAACACCCATAGACATCGCTATTTTTTAGTCGCAAATTGCGACGTCTATGGGTAGCCGTCGCAATTGCGACACATATCCGTCGCAATGTGACTAAGATTTAAGAAGCGGCATGGCCGTCGCCCCCTCATCGCATGACTTCAGAGGGCCATCGCAATCGCGACGGACCTCCCAAGCAATTGCGACGGGCGCCTGCATCGCATTGCGACGGGTTTCCGTCGCAATTGCGATGCCCGTGGGTGGATTAAAAAAAATAAATTAATTTAATACATTGCTAATGAACCACATTAATGCTTTTTTCTTTCAACAAATGAGGACAGCCACTGTAAAGACAACATGATAATGTACACTCACTGTAAGGACAGTCACAAATGAGGACATCTCACAGTGACTGTCCCTAGTGTAATTGCCACTTGAATGTATTGCTATTCAGCCACATTAATGCTTTTCTTCTTCAACAAATGAGGATAGTCACTGTAAAGACAACATGATAATGTACACTCACTGTGAGTGTACATTATCATGTTGTCTTTACAGTGACTATCCTCATTTGTTGAAGAAGAAAAGCATTAATGTGGCTGAATAGCAATACATTCAAGTGGAAATTACACTAGGGACAGTCACTGTGAGATGTCCTCATTTGTGACTGTCCTTACAGTGAGTGTACATTATCATGTTGTCTTTACAGTGAGTGTACATTATCATGTTGTCTTTACAGTGTCAATATATGCATTATTACTTAAACTGAAGAGTACTCTAAATAATATGTCATTGTGGAGTTCTGATTGCTTCCAATTTGATATACGCTTGTTCTACTTATGTATCCAGCATCATGTAAGAAAAGTTGATGCTTTTAAATAGATTCATTTAGCCATGAAATGCCTGTGCATGTTACATACAAGATTCCAAGGCCCAAAACTGATTACTCATTATAATTCATGTACAGAATGATAATCAACCACAACGAGGCATGCGTAGGTGCTGCTTAGATTTTGAGGCATCAGAAGCTCGTAGAAGAAACTTGACCAATGGCTCATGGAATGCAACAAACTTATTGCCTAAAACAGGAGCATTGGTAACCACAGATGATGGTTTTGAAAAGAACACTTCACCATCAATGTCACGTGAGGGAACTGCAATTTCTGATGGCAAGTAACTTGTAGTATATAAGAGAGATGCAGGTACAGATGCTGGGAATACATTGCTAATGAACCACATTAATGCTTTTTTCCTTCAACAAATGAGGACAGTCACTTTAAAGACAACATGATAATGTACACTCACTGTAAGGATAGTCACAAATGATGACATCTCACAGTGACTGTCCCTTGTGTAATTGCCACTTGAATGTATTGCTATTCAGCCACATTAATGCTTTTCTTCTTCAACAAATGAGGATAGTCACTCTAAAGACAACATGATAATGTACACGGGCTGTAAGTGTACATTATCATGTTGTCTTTACAGTGACTGTCCTCCTTCAAGTGGCAATTACACAAGGGACAGTCACTGTAAAGGCAACATGATAATGTAGAGAAACGTTGTCATTTGTATTTTCAACAGTGCCGAGAGAGATTCCCTCCGCGAAATCACAGCTACAATTTCTGAGTACGTTGGGTTTATTTTTCTTTTGCCATTATTATGTAATCTGGTATTCAGCTGTTACAGAGCTAAAATACCCAGAAATGAGGACATATCTGTGTTGAATTTATTGTTAGCGGCTCTGGTTATTTAGAAGTTTAATTTTATTTGTTCATCTTTCAAGCACAAACGTTTTATGGACCGTAACATCTTCATTGTTTCGGGTATGCAATGAAACAGCCGTAACTTGCAACTACCTTCACGGTACTTGTGTACATTATCATGTTGTCTTTACAGTGACTATCCTCATTCAAGTGGCAATTACACAAGGGAAAGTCACTGTGAGATGTCCTCATTTGTGACAAGGACAGTCACACAAGGACATCTCACAGTGACTATCCCTTGTGTAATTTCCACTTGAATGTATTTCTATTCAACCACATTTATGGGCCCGTTTGGACCCCAGCACATAGTAGCATCTACAGAGAAGAATATCCCAGGTGTAACAAGTTGTAAGAATATACCAACAATTCTAAGAAGTTCCCTAGCACATAGTAGCATCTACAAAGAAGAATATACAACATGAGGGCAGCCACTGTAAATACAACATGATAATGTACACTCATTGTATGTGTACATTATCATGTTGTCTTTACAGTGACTGTCCTCATTCAAGTGGCAATTACAGAAGGGACAGTCATTGTGAGATGTCCTCATTTGTGACAAGGATAGTCACACATGAGGACATCTCACAGTGATCGATTGTCCCTTGTGTAATTTCCACTTGAATGTATTGCTATTGAACCACATTAATGCTTTTCTTCTTCAACAAATGAGGACAGTCACTCTAAAGACAACATGATAATGTACACTCATTGTAAGGATAGTCACAAATGAGGACATCTCACAGTGACTGTCCCTTGTGTAATTGCCACTTGAATTACACAAGGGACAGTCATTGTGAGATGTCCTCATTTGTGACAAGGATAGTCACACATGAGGACATCTCACAGTGATCGATTGTCCCTTGTGTAATTGCCACTTGAATGTATTGCTATTGAACCACATTAATGCTTTTCTTCTTCAACAAATGAGGACAGTCACTCTAAAGACAACATGATAATGTACACTCACTGTAAGGACAGTCACAAATGAGGACATCTCACAGTGACTATCCCTTGTGTGATTGCCACTTGAATGTATTGCTATTCAGCCACATTAATGCTTTTCTTCTTCAACAAATGAGGATAGTCACTCTAAAGACAACATGATAATGTACATGGGCTGTAAGTGTACATTATCATGTTGTCTTTACAGTGACTGTCCTCCTTCAAGTGGCAATTACACAAGGGATTTGTGTTTTCATTTGTGTTTTCAACAGCGCCGTAACCCTCCGCGAAATCACATCGGGATATAAGGGAAAAACAAACAAGAACGTTGTCATTTGTATTTTCAACAGCGCCGAGAGAGATAAACAAACTTAAAACTCAGACTTAAGAAAGATGAAGGAAATGCTTCAAAAGGCCGATGCCCTAAATACGGGAAAACACAATACCACCATTAAACGATGCCCTAGTCACCGTATCAATGCTGCCAGCTCCATACCAGTATGCTGACTGCTCACTTTCATCCTGTGATAAAGGTAACTTCATTAATCATACTTGAAATGGCAGCATACGAACTAAAGCTGATGAACATTTATAAACTAAAATTTTAAAACTACAGATTACAAATGTAGTAGTTTCATACGAAAAGAACTTGATGTCTGAAATTTACCATTAGAAGTATCCAAAGGAATACCACAGTACTGTTGAACTTGGAGAATCGGAGATGATCTACACAGCAAGGTTCAACAGCTGTAAGGACTGTTACACCATCTTTAGCATTTGAATACATTTTCTCCTTGGCTTCTGGTGGATCCTCAAAGACCCCCAATGATGTTTTCCCTACAATTATCAATTGTTTGTCAGTATGAGATATTAATAAATAAACATTAATCACAATATTAGGCAAACAATGTTCTTGATGTCTGAATCTAAATCACAGAAAGCTCTAATAAAGCAGTTCTTAGTTTCACATTAAACTAAGTTTCAATTTCAAATGGTTATAATAATTTTTGCAAGTTATAAGTAGCTGGTTACAGTATATGACATAAAAAGAAAAAAAATCATTTCTATTCTTTTCTTCTTTTTCTCTTTCAACGAAGCTTTTGCACCACACAAATGCATACCAAGAATTTCTCAGGAGGTTTCAAGACCATTGCATACCAAACTTCTTCTCTGTAGATGCTACTGTGTGTCGTGGTCCAAACGGGTCCAAATAGACCTAGTGACTCTAGTAGGTCTCCAAAACCTGTTCTGCAGCAATAACTCTTCAATTTGACAAAGGACCTTATGAACTTATATGTTTTTTGAGTACCCTTTTTGATGTTCTAACAATCCTCCAACTCCCAGACCTTGACTCCACTCCAGCATATCAATGTCCTTATTGAGTCCACAGACCTAATGCATGCCTTTGGGTGTGGGTTCCAAAACAAGGCATTGAAAATGGGTGCATGAAACCAAGATCAGAGTTTGAAGATGTCCACCATGCTCTAAAGATCTAGATTCAACAAGGTTTGAGGTCCTTTACTTGCCGCTACCCTCTGATCTTGCATAATCCATCAACTCCTAGTCAAGAACATTGAGATTCTTGACCTAGGGCTTGCTCTTGAAATTCTCTGGCTTAGTATCCTATTCCAAAGCTTTTAAAATATGAAAATAAACCCCCTTAACTTGCATTTTACAAAGAACAGAGGATATCCTATGGTTTATTTGCAAGTTAAGGCCATTTGAATGCAATAACCCAAAAAATGAGGGTTTGACAGAACAACAGATAAGAAAAAGGAATAACTTTGATATAAGGTGTCTTGAATCTACCAAATAAACTCTCAAAGCATAAGATATAAATACTCTAACTTCCACACTGGTCTGCCCTCCCTTTCACATCCGTACACTGTACAGTGCTTGAAGGAAATGCACAAAAAAGGCTCTGAAATAGTGGCTCTATCTAACAGAGAGTCCATGCTAGGCTTCATGACTAACCTAGAGCACATTCCTTGTTATGGAGGAAGTTTGAATGGTGAAGAACTTATGGAATGGATAGAGGACCTAGATAACCATTTTGACTACAAGTATCTTATTAATAACCATTTTGACTACAAGTATCTTATGGATAGAGGACCTTGATAACCATTTTGACTCATTTAGTATCTTATTGAGCTTCACTTTGTTTCGAGAATATAGTTTAATATTCTCTACTAAACAGGGCCAACCACGTGAAGGTGGAAGCTCATTTGGCCCCACCCCCCTCCCCCTAACATCACTCTACATTCCCCGTTAACATCTAACATTCATTAATTCTTTCAATTATTAATAAAATGTAACATTCAATCAATATCACATGATAACATTCATTAACACATTAGATTCGTTAACACACAACATTCATCAATATGAAAATAAACACATAATTCATGAACATTCATTAGCACATAATTAAATTCATTGAGACATAAAATTCAGTCATTATCAATTAAGGTATTTAGATGACAATCATTTCTTTTTTCTCTTTCTAATTTTTTTTTCTATGTAAGCTCTAAGAGGAGCATCAGTGTTATCATCAATACCCCCCTCATCAGTTGTTTTGTTCTTTGTTCTTGATGATCTCAAATTCCTATGCTGCTGCAAAGGGGGGTCCTCTACAATAACAAATAAAAGAGTTAAATTTAAAATATTTAATTATAATTGTTACAAGTATTTAATTATTTTAAAGAACATAACTGTGGCGCTCTTTAATTACCTGATCTGGCCACATCATTTTGTCTAGACTCAACCTCAACATGCTCATGAGCACCAACCCCTCGATCCTCTACAGTTGCTATACAAAATGTTACATTAATCCAAACACCAATTGTAATTACATATAAAAATTTTAATAGCAAATGTATACCTCCACCACTAGGATGCACATCATGCGAACCTTCATTATGCATAGATTGTGTAGAAGGATTGTCAGGCTGCATTCCAATATCCTACACATTGTTATCATTGCTTTCTTAAAATAGATATACTCACTTTATATTAGAACTTAACATCAAATAGACTAATTGGTAAAGTATTCAATTTGAAATAAATTTCATTTAGCTTATTTACCTGTGGCTCAGATGCATCATTATTTGAACCTTTTACACTGATTTCAGCTCGTAGCCCTTCAGCCACGGCTCTATAGCCTTTTTGGAAGCCAATTCTCTTGTCCTCTTCTGTGAGGCATCTATTGAACTCTGACCCCTACATTTTTTCTTGGTATGGTGAATTTTACTTGCATTGTTTGATCAAAAAAAATTTCCTTGCAATATATAAAAAAATTGATACAAGTTTTCATTTACTAATACTTACAACTCGTGCTTGAAGTTTGGAAAAACCACCAGAGCCGAGCTTGTGTGTCCCGTGCTTTTCTAATCTTGCCTTTGTTGCCTTTGATGTGTCAGGCAATCTATGAAAAGTTTGAAATATGTTAGAGACCAGTATAGGAAAAATTTAGAGGTTAATTAGTACATAATTACATTCTCAAAAGTATCACATACCTTGCTCTACTCTCTACTGGCGTAATTCCTTTTTTCATGTCGGCTTTATACTTTCCATCCAAAATCAAACCCTGCCACTCAGCCTCAAGAACATAGGGCGGATGCTCGTGCCTTGGGTTAACCTCTAAATATTTCCTGTACTGGTCCCTAATATACTTCAAACATAAACCAGCTCTTTCAAGGAGCTTGTTTCTCTCGAATGCACGAGGTCCAAAAAGATGGGTCATACTATGTACAAGATCATCCTTCAACTTTTTATCTTGGTTATTCCACCTTTTAAGTAAAAAAAAACATGTTAGACTCATAAATGAAGAGAAGCTACCTTTAATATAGTTCAAGAAATTGATGAAAAGGAAAACTATTCTAGCAATGATATGAAATCAAAATAGTGGTTTGGGGTTTTAGTTAGGATATGATGTTCCACCATGTATGTATGGTGGGCCCGAATATCCGCAAACACTTGTCACCAAGTTTTCTCCAAAAAATATCATTCCCTACAAAATAATCATGGGATCATTAGTCGATGAAGAGTGATCAAAAACTAAATTACTATTATATCACTATAGAATAATAATAACTTTTAAGGGAATGCCTTCATCGTCGCTGATGATCAATACGCAATCCTTCACCATTCCCGTACTAGGAACACAGGAACATCCAGGAAATGATGTTGCATCGGGACTTGTTGCATCTCCTATTGCAAAAAATGAAAACCATTATCAAACGCCTCCAAGAAATAATACTTCAAGGGAAATAAATTGGTGCAGAGCACCCATGGCACAAACACAATCAAGGGATCTACATCGTAAACACATAACACTTAAACACATAACAAAAGAGAGAAAAAGAGGGATTTGTGTACCAGTAGATGGTGCAACAGTTGGTGCATTTAGGCTGTGTGTTGTTGACATGGCAGTCGGCAAGACATTTGTGGCTGTCCTGGATGGAGGCGACGTTGTCATATCATCATGGAAAGGAGCTGAAGAATAAAATTGTTAGAGCATGCATAAATATAGAACGCGTGGACTAGCATGGACAAGATTGTTAGAGCATTAAAAAAAAAGATTGTTCGAGCATGTATTGTCAATGATTATGATCATTCCTATATATATTCAGTGGAAAACACAAGTGGGGAATGGAACATGTGATCTACCTGAACCACTTGCAATACCGGCCTCATCATGGGAATGGGGTTCAAAATTACGCAAATAACTCTGTAAAGACAATGCATCCATATTTTAATTAATGTCATAAAAGAGCATAACATAAAAACCATTATTGAACTCTTGTAATAATTAAAAATTTCATTAATACTTACTTTAAAGTTTTCAGAAGTGCGCAACAACTCAGCTGCCCTGTCTTTTATTTCCTGAGTCTGAGGATGTATGGATACCAAACGTAGAAGTTCTTTCCCAATTTTCTTTAGCAGCTTTTTAATGGAACCGATTGGGTCATTGGTCTCTGCTAAATCAATAAAAAAGGGGTCCACAAGAGGGGACTCCTGAGGGACTGCAGGTTGCTTTCCCTCTCTCCGACCACCGGCCCTCTGTGACAACAATAGTATTAGTATTATCAAAATTACTCCAAAACAATGAAGAAAATAACATTAAAAAAAATAACATTTTGCTTCTATCTAGTTTGCACAATTACAATGAATTTTACCTGCTCATGTGTAGATGAGCTAGGAATATCGTCACCATCACCTTCAGGTGGTTGCTCCATATTGTGCCCCTGTGTCAAAGATCAAGTATAAAAATGTTAGCCAAAAATTTAATAACTAAATGGTATGTTGGAGTCATTGATTAGAAGTTGGTTTAATAGTATGTACCACCCCCATGATAGTAGCCTCGTTTGTATCTATGCGGTTCAAATTGTAATCAATAAGCAGCTCTTCCCCTGCACATATTGATTTTATCGCACAGATGAATACACGATTTCCCTCGCGCGCCTCAAATATGCAATTGGGTTGCTTTATAGTTGACCCAGGTCATGTACTATTTATAAAACCTGCAATATTCCCTGTTGCTTTTGGCCTTCCATCAATGTATATAGCCACACTTTTACTTTGATTATTGTCTTGCTGTTGTATATAATTTTCCGAGAGTGCATACCTACGCATACTTTTTTTATATTGAACAATATGCATCCAACTTTTGTAATCGTAACATGGTCCAACATACTCCATCAATTTAGAAACTTTGTTGTAAGACACCTTTATGCCATCCATAGAAAATAGGCCCAAACCATGTAATGATGATGGTGCTATGCGATATATCCTCTCATTAACACAAAAATCAATGTTTATTGGAGGAAGTTCCTTGGGTACCCAATGTTTCTGTAGATGTTGGCACCTCAAGGGCACCTCGATGTCGCCTTTCGTCTCATCATCATAAGAACATGACCCCCCTTGAGCAAGGAAAAATTTCATGTGTTTATTGAATTTCCTTCTAGTCCTTTGACCTCTAGTTAATCTCCCTATTCTAGATAAACTGCATGTCTCACTTTCCTCTTCTATTCCTATATTTCCCTCACTCGAGGAAGACACTTCTGACAAATACCTATTTGCTGGTACCTGCAAATGGGAGAGATCTTAGAAGACATCAATCTTACTATTGATAAGTGTATTAAATAGACTTTCTATAAGGTGTATTGACTTATACCTGTCGATCCATGAGACTGTGCGGGATGCTCTTGAAAGGGGTTCAATTTCCTGCAAATGTAATTCAATTATCGTGAGCATAATCACATCATAATCATAATCACATCCATCATAAGCATCACATAAAAATTAAAAACATTAAAACGTACACATTATAACACTTATAGCTTTTAAATAGATAATGAATAAACTATGTAACCATTTAAGACAAATATATTTCTATCAAGAAATGAATATTAAATACATTAAGGATTGATGGCATACCTTTAAATTTCATCATCATCATCCTCATCATCATCATCATCATCATCATCATCATCATCATCATCCTCGTCATCGTCGTCATCATCATCATCCTCGTCGTCATCGTCATTTTCGTCATCATCAACATCATCATCATCAACATCAACATCATCTTCATCATCATCATCAGTAGCAGCATCATCTTCTTCTTCTTCTTCATGAAAATTTGTCTCAGGAACATCATCCAGTAATTTTCGATCGTGATCATCATCTACATCATCTTCTACTTCTTCGGTATCTTCTTCTTCCATCGCATTATACTTTATCGGCCTTCCTCTCGGTTCATGTCTAACAACAAATGACCAACCTGGTTTATGTGAAACCTCTGAGTAAAATACCTGTTCACATTGGCTTGGAAGAACATAGGGCTCATCCCCAACTGGCTCAAACGACCTTGTATTAACCATTGTAAATCCATTATCATGTTCAATAATAGTTCTATTAGGATCATTTGGATTAAGTCGTAGCCTGTACCATTTGACAACAAAGAGTACTAATTTGAAGGAACTAAAGTCGCACTCAAATATATCATCGAAAATGCCATAGTATTGATTTTTAGACTCTTGAGGATCTAAGTCATTTCTAGATGAAATATTAGTCACTTGAAAGACTGCAGTTATTCTAGAATCACAAGTTTTCTTCGTGTCATCCAACACTTTGACGCGAAATTTTTGACCATTACAGAACATACCCTTGTGGTGTTTAACCTGCAATAATATGTGAAACATGTCAAAATTATTATATCGTGAGTTGATAAACATACGGGTGATTAATAATTTTGTACGTACCTGGAAATCTCTTAAACCATATGCTAAATCTATTTCCCTTTGCGTAACATTAGAATCTCCATTACGATGAGCTTCTTTAACCAATGAAGATACACCTTCCCATGTTAATGTGTGACCAGAATGTTGACATCATTCAATCCATACCGTCATCCAATCAAGATTGTTTGCAATATACAAATGTAGTGCATCCCACTCTCGAGCAACTGTACAAAAAAAAAATAGACGACTTACAACCGATTTATTTTGAAGATTAAGAAATAATTTATTACAATAACATCTTATAATTTATTACCTGTCACTTTCCTCAATCTACTTTTCCCCATCAAGTACTCCCCTTTGAATTTTTTAAAAGGGTCGAGATCCCAAATGCGATCTACATGGATATTTGAAGCAAACTTAGGAAGATATTCAGTAATGTACACCATAGTCTGGTATACCATGTATCCCTCTACCATAGAACCCTCAGGATGTGCTCTTTGTCAAACCAAAGCCTTCAAAGATTTCAAGTGCCTCTCAACCATCCACATTGACCTAGTGTGTGCAGGTCCACACAATTCAATCTCCTCAACTTGGTGTATGAGGTAGTGTTCTTGTGCATTGAAAAAAGTTGGAGGTAGACACTTTTGCATTTCACACAATAAATGAGGAATTCTTCTCTTCCAATAGTTTATATCTTCTTTATGGATTTATTTAGATGACAACCACCTACATTAAGAGATTCAAGTCACAAAAAATATATAAATACGAGACTTTACAAAATAATATACAATAGATTACATAGCAAGAAAAACAAATCGCGAATATAATAAATATATACAACAAATTGAACAGATATTACTGCTTACCTCATGTATTTTCCAAGATCATATATCACTTGTTTGATGTTATTGTTGAAGTGCTCTGGGAGAGATAGAGGTAGCACGTACTGCAGTAATTATAAACCAATCATTTCATTATTTTCTAACATAACATAATGAATAGTACACGTAGTTTATGAATATATTGTAAATACAGAAGAACATAACTTACCTTGATGAAAGTATGCCAATCATGCATTTTGAGCCCTGGCCCAAATTCACTTTTCTTTGATATGAGATTGCTTATGTTCCCAGCAAATCCTGTGGGAAATCGAATTTTTCGTATGACTTCTTTTATGGCATCACTTTGCTGCTCCGTTAATAACCAAGGAAGGGCACTTATATTAATCTGATCTCTATTGCTATTTGAGTGAATGAAATTCTTCAGTGCATGATTGGATTCATGAATGTCATTACAAATTTTGACAATTTTTTCTTTGTCACGCCTTCCATCCAGTATTTTCCACAATGTCTCTGTTATATTCTTTCCAACATGCATAAGATCAAACAAATGCACAATTTGTAGGTCCTCGTAGTAGGGAAACCTACTAAATTGTCTGGGATAGCTTTTTAGTCCCTTTGGAAGGTTGTCAGTAGTGCCTTGACGACCTTCACGATCATCAATTACATAATTAGTAAACAAAAATCACAATAGAAATATATAAATTACAAACATAAACCATTAAGTGGAACGACATTACCTCGATGATTAATTCTATTATATTCCAACTTCCATAGGCGACGTGTCATTGTTCGTGGCTTTGATGTAGTCTCTTCTTTCCCATTGAAAAGATGTTTTTCCATACTTCGATACTTATGATTCCTGTGGAGGAAGTGTCTGTACTCATCAAACACATGCTTTCCTAAACTTTTTGAATGACGAGATTTCATCTTTGGACCACAAACTGGACATGCAAATTTTCCCTTTGTTTGAAGACCTACAAGATAATGATATAATTGGATTATTAAATATGTTGATTTTTATAATTAGAATTATCATGCGCAACTTGAATTCACTATAACATACCACAAAAATGTGTTAGCCCTGGGGCATCATGTATTGTCCATACAAGTATTGCATGGAATTGAAATTGTCTTTGTCCTATTGGTCTAGACACGTCATACATAGTGACACCGTTCCATAACTCCACCAACTCGTCAATAAGAGGCTCAATATATACATTCATATCTTTAACTTGATATTTACCTACTTGAATGAACAGTAACATTACATAATTATTGTGACCATTTTACTGTAAGATTTGTAAGTACATGTAAATTAATAACTATCAAATGATAAAATACCTGGAACAATCATTGCCAACATAATGTGCTCCCTCTTTATTGACATCCACGGAGGAATGTTATTGTTGATAACAAAAACAGGCCACACCGAGCAAACAGATCTCATCTCTCCAAATGGATTGACACCATCCGCTGCCAATGAAAGCCTGAGATTACGAGGTTCTTCTTTGAAGTGTTGCCACTTTTCCTCTATGTGCATAAATGCCAAACCATCCGCAGGGATTCGAATAATGTCATCACGACTTCTATTGCGTGCATGGTAATCCATAAATTGTGCCAAGCTAGTACACCTGAATAATTGTCGCATCCGTGGAATAATGGGGATGTAACGAAGAACCTTGTGAGGCACCTTTTTTGTTATTCGATCTGTTCGATATCTACTCATATGACATACAGGGCATTGTGTTGCAAATTCATGTTCTTTATAATATATAATATGATCATTGGGACAAGCATGTATTGCTTGATACTCCATTCCAATATCTTTCATAATAGCAGATAATTCTCGATATGAGCGAGGTAGAATATTTGATGGTGGTAACAAAAACTCGCCTATCAATCTACAGCAAAAAATATAAGTTGTTAATATAAACAATATTAGTGGTACATTATTCACCCTTTGTTAACTATAAAGACATATATGACATACCTTAACATACGTGACATTGTTATGTTGGATAAACCATTCATAACCTTCAAGTTCAACAACAACAATACAGCAGAGAGAAGAGTTGTTTGGGAGTCTTTGTATAGGGGCTTGTATGCCTTCTCAAGTAGAGGTACATCAAGGCTATCATCATCATCATGATCAGATCCGCTTGGACTAAATGTGTCATGGATCAATGTATTTATACCATCATCTTCAATTGTGTTTTCTGGTGCATGATCATCATCTTCCATGGGATCATTATCTTCACCTTGGATATTCGCACCCCCATGTTCCTCCATATCATGTACTTCCCTGGGGAGATCAACCTATATAAAATTGATTAACATAAATAAACCATGATCTTCAACTCATCATCAAGTGATTTCATATGTATATAAATTGTTAAAATGATATAATGAACAACTTACCAGTGGATGATAGTCATGCCCCCCTTCAATGTGACCATTCTCCCTACAATGTCTCTTAACTGTTTTAATTAGCAATCTTCTACGGTTTAAGCCCTTACAAATTTTGCAGGGACAATAACATTTTCCATCACCTTTTCTTTTCAAGTTAGACCACAATCTAGCGATTGTCTCCCTATTTTGTTCTTCACTTATATTATCTGACATGATCGTTCTTCGCAGGAAGCAAAAATTGGGCTATGAAAACTTTGGTCTACAACTTTCAGTGACTAAGCAAAATTGTCAAAAGTACACAAAACATATAAGCTACAAGGCCTTCTTGCTTAGCTCTAGAAGCTCTCTAGCAATCAAAACATATAAGCTACAAGGCCTAACAGCAATTTCAAAACATATAAGCTACAAGGCAAGACATATTACATGACATGGCAAAAGGATTAAAATATACATTAGATTAAAAAATATACAATTTTCAAACCTGAGCGCGCGGCTATAACTCGTGCAATGGTCTTCTTGCTTAGCTTTAGAAGCTCTCCAGCAATCAAAACATATAAGCTACAAGGCCTAATAGCAATTTCAAAACAAGGGTCATCAAAAGAACCAAAAACAATGTGTGCAAACAATACCTTGTGAAGTGGTATAGACAATTAGAAGATGCTACTATGTGCTAGGGAACTTCTTAGAACTGTTGGTATATTCTTACAACTTGTTACACCTAGGATATTCTTCTCTGTAGATGCTACTATGTGCCGTGGTCCAAACGGGCCCATAAATGTGGTTGAATAGCAATACATTCAAGTGGCTTACACAAGGGACAGTCACTGTGAGATATCCTCATGTGTGACTGTCCTTGTCACAAATGAGGACATCTCACAGTGACTGTCCCTTGTGTAAGCCACTTGAATGTATTGCTATTCAACCACATTTATGGGCCCGTTTGGACCACGGCACATAGTAGCATCTACAGAGAAGAATATCCTAGGTGTAACAAGTTGTAAGAATATACCAACAGTTCTAAGAAGTTCCCTAGCACATAGTAGCATCTTCTAATTGTCTATACCACTTCACAAGGTATTGTTTGCACACATTGTTTTTGGTTCTTTTCACAAATGAGGACATCTCACAGTGACTGTCCCTTGTGTAATTGCCACTTGAATGAGGTCAGTCACTGTAAAGACAACATGATAATGTACACATACAATGAGTGTACATTATCATGTTGTCTTTACAGTGGCTGCCCTCATGTTGTATATTCTTCTCTGTAGATGCTACTACGTGCTAGGGAACTTCTTAGAACTGTTGGTATATTCTTACAACTTGTTACACCTGGGATATTCTTCTCTGTAGATGCTACTATGTGTCGTGGTCCAAACGGGCCCATAAATGTGGTTGAATAGCAATACATTCAAGTGGCAATTACACAAGGGACAGTCACTGTGAGATGTCCTCATGTGTGACTGTCCTTGTCACAAATGAGGACATCTCACAGTGACTGTCCCTTGTGTAATTAAGTATTGTGGGGAAGCATTCTAAATAACCAAAGCCGCTAACAATAAATTCAACACAGATATGTCCTCATTTCTGGGTATTTTAGCTCTCTAACCGCTGAATACCAGATTAAATAATAATGACAAAAGAAAAATAAACCCAACGTACTCAGAAATTGTAGCTGTGATTTTGCGGAGGGAATCTCTCTCGGCGCTGTTGAAAACACAAATGACAACCCACTTGATTTCATGGAGGGAATCTCTCTCGGTGCTATTCAAAACACAAATGACAACCCGCTTTGTTCAAAACACAAATGATAACCCGCTTGATTTCGCGGAGGGAATCTCTCTCGGCGCTGTTGAAAACACAAATGACAACGTTCCTTTTTTTTTTTGCACTTATATCCCGACCAACATAAGGTCCATTTGTAATACAACATGATAATGTACACTTACAGTGAGTGTACATTATCATGTTGTCCTTAGAGTGACTATCCTCATTTGTTGAAGAAGAAAAGCATTAATGTGGTTGAATAGCAATACATTCAAGTGGCAATTACACAAGGGACAGTCACTATGAGATGTCCTCATTTGTGACTGTCCTTACAGTGAGTGTACATTATCATGGTGTCTTTAGAGTGACTGTCCTCATTTGTTGAAGAAGAAAAGCATTAATGTGGTTGAATAGCAATACATTCAAGTGGCAATTACACAAGGGACAATCACTGTGAGATGTCCTCATGTGTGACTGTCCTTGTCACAAATGAGGACATCTCACAATGACTGTCCCTTGTGTAATTCAAGTGGCAATTACACAAGGGACAGTCACTGTGAGATGTCCTCATTTGTGACTATCCTTACAATGAGTGTACATTATCATGTTGTCTTTAGAGTGACTGTCCTCATTTGTTGAAGAAGTAAAGCATTAATGTGGTTCAATAGCAATACATTCAAGTGGCAATTACACAAGGGACAATGTCATGAGCCGTGACATATTGAACTTAGTATAATAATAAAATGATTAGATGATATATAATAATCTATTATTAACGGTATATAACAATAATATATAATTATTATCAAAAGATAATAATAATATATAGTTAGCATAATAAGTAATATGTTAATTAAATAATATTAAAATATTAATAAATAATATAATTATGATTATAATTATAATATAAATTAATAATAAATAATTATTAATAAATTATATATATTATATTATAATAATATATTAAGTAATAATATTAAATCAATTATTGATATAATAATTTTAATATATAAATAATATTAATAAACCTCTCAATATAAAACAATATGTTATCACTATAATAATATTTATTATAATATTATTAATATTACTAACATCATTAATTATAATATTTAATAATAACAATAACATTAATAATAATAATAATAATAATAATAATAACATTTAAAGCAATATCGAATATCTGTAATCGATATACATCTACATTAAACATCTGCATTATCTATCACGATGAGGAACGAAGAAGTGATACAACAATCACTAGTCATTACACATCGATACCATGAGAGGATGATTAATGAACCAAATACTATGAAGTCAAGATCAACATGATATGAATAAGGGATAGGTCGCTATGTGTTTCAGAAGATGTATTGATAAGCAAGAAGGATAACCATTCATATATTATAAATAATCATTAATTGCACAAGTTTAGACAATGACATATCCGATAAAGCAATATCAAACATGAAGACCCGCTAGCAAATATGCACCATCACTTCCTATGTTATCATGACAATAACATAAACTAGATTGAATTCTACTATCTATATCAATAGACACCACATAGGAGGATATCGACTAAAGGATTGAAAGATTATCGATTGTCTGAGATAAACCACATCTTGTAGAAACACAAAAGCATCAATGATTATATCACAAGCTATTGATGAATGAGGCATCAGTCATGGATAATAAGTACAATGTATCCTTAAGTATTAACAGGAATGGAAGTCAATTTGAAGATCAAACTCCATTACCAGCAATCAACCAATAAATGGACAATTATCAAAAAATGATATCGACTTATATCAGAGTAGAAAGATTGGATATCATCATAACAATATGGGATAAGGCAAGAGTTAATATCGATTGACTAAATACTAATGATAGTTAGACCAAACTAATACAAACACAATGGATGTTAACTACTGGTTGCACTACCAATTAGGGAAGATTACCTTCATAAAAAGATTTGATATTGAGTCAATCTGGGAGTTATCTATGATCAGAAAATAATGAAATAATATTATGTGAACTGTCAGATTATGGAAAGGTGTGCTTAACAAAGGGACATGGAGGAAGAAACAAGACACGTCTCATTCATAGCATCTCTTCATTTGTTAAAGACAATATAAGAATGCATTCTCGTCAGTCACTCAAGGCATCATTAGAACTTTATTTACTTATCCATATTTGGATATACTCAATAGAGCATCTGCCTTTGGCAGTTTGGTTTCAAGTTTATCATTGCAGATTAGAGACAACACCATGATTGCACAGATAGAAAGGATAGTCAGAAACAGCATCAATATTTGAAGTTGCAAGCATATAATTCAGAATCTGAAATAGCAACATATCACTCATAGCGATATTACACATTTGCATAATTACATCATCATATCAGACACAGCAAATACATTGCTGTAAGCAATACTTATTGATTGTATATCGATTTTGTTTATATCAGACATACCATCATTATACTATCACTATAAGTGATAGGAAACATCATATTCATAGCATATTTCATATCATTATATCCGACAGTTCTATTAAACATATTGGTATCAATATCATCTTGCACACATATTGTGATTGAATCTGAAATAGCGGTTGATATCTTAAGTAACCTCCATTACTTAGTTTAATTGTAAGTATCTGATAGAGTAAGTCTGAGAAGTGGAGTAATTGTTCCTGTTTTCCAAGTTAGCCAAAAAGGGGACATTACAGACAATCACTGTGAGATGTCCTCATGTGTGACTGTCCTTGTCACAAATGAGGACATCTCACAATGACTGTCCCTTGTGTAATTCAAGCGGCAATTACACAAGGGACAGTCACTGTGACATGTCCTCATTTGTGACTATCCTTACAGTGAGTGTACATTATCATGTTGTCTTTAGAGTGACTGTCCTCATTTGTTGAAGAAGAAAAGCATTAATGTGATTCAATAGCAATACATTCAAGTGACAATTACACAAGGGACAATCACTGTGAGATGTCCTCATGTGTGACTATCCTTGTCACAAATGAGGACATCTCACAATGACTGTCCCTTATGTAATTCAAGCGGAAATTACACAAGGGACAGTCACTGTGAGATGTCCTCATTTGTGACTGTCCTTACAGTGAGTGTACATTATCATGTTGTCTTTAGAGTGATTGTCCTCATTTGTTGAAGAAGAAAAGCATTAATGTGGTTCAATAGCAATACATTCAAGTGGAAATTACACAAGGGACAATCACTGTGAGATGTCCTCATGTGTGACTGTCCTTGTCACAAATGAGGACATCTCACAATGACTGTCCCTTGTGTAATTCAAGCAGTAATTACACAAGGGACAGTCACTGTGAGATGTCCTCATTTGTGACTATCCTTACAGTGAGTGTACATTATCATGTTGTCTTTAGAGTGACTGTCCTCATTTGTTGAAGAAGAAAAGCATTAATGTGGTTCAATAGCAATACATTCAAGCGGCAATTACACAAGGGACAGTCACTGTGAGATGTCCTCATTTGTGACTGTCCTTACAGTGAGTGTACATTATCATGTTGTCTTTAGAGTGACTGTCCTCATTTGTTGAAGAAGAAAAGCATTAATGTGGTTCAATAGCAATACATTCAAGTGGCAATTACACAAGGGACAATCGATCACTGTGAGATGTCCTCATGTGTGACCTTTGTGAAGGCAAGTGCCAATTTGTACCCAAGTTACCAATATTGTGGCAAAAGTGGGAATGAAGCATTTAGGGGTCAAATTGGGCAAAGAAGTGTAGAAGTGGCCTATGTGAGGTCTAAATAGCCTAACTAAGTCATGGTTAGGGTTTTATGGTGTTTGAACAATAAGTTTTGAACCAAAATCCCAAAGGTTGTAACAAGTTGTCAATGTTGTCATTCACAACATTGACAACATTTGTGCAAGGGAGCATTTTTGAGTAAGATGGTTATGTAACTATATGAAACCATTGAATTAGGCATCAGATCAACTATAAGAGGCCTCCATCGATCTGTGCAAAAGGTTGGGGGGAAAAACATTTGGAATTAAGAAGATTTGTAGAGTAACACGGTTTTAGTGAATTCTTGAGTTTTTTTGTTTCTTTGTTTTCAGTTGATTAATGGATTAGATAGCTCGCAGTGTCTATTGGAAAAGTTAGTACAAGTTGTTTTTTTATTCTTTGTTGTGTTTTTTTTGAGTTTTGAAGCATTCCAACTAGTTTGTTAATTCTTTTGTTAAGTACCCTATCATTGGTTTGAACCAGGCAGGTTGAACAAATGGAGTCTTAGCTCATCATTCCATTGTCAATTTTGTACGGGCTCTTGGAATGGGTGAGGAGACTCCATGTACTATATGTTTGGAAGGAGGGGCCCTAGGAAGCTCATTTTCTATGTTTGCAATGATGTCCTAGGTGAGTCAGTTGAGCACAGTTAGGGATGACAAATCATTACAAGAAGATTACAACAAGTTGAATGCATTGGTTGCTTCAACTAAAATCTCATGGAGAGGTAGACACACATCTAAAGAAGCCCCAAGTCAAATTAGAAGATTGGGTGAGTTTCTTTGGCTGCTAAGAAAACAAACTCTTAGTCAGACTGTCCAAGTTGTGTCAAAATACTTGTTTTCAGGCATGGCTGTAGCAGTTGGTGTACAAAAAATCTAGGAGGAGAAGACCTTAGATATCTTGGAGTTCTCAATAAAGGGCATCTGAATCCTAAGCCCTTTAGGTGGCTTAATATAAACAAAAAGGCTTGACAAAGGCCTAATTGCTAGCAGGCTATTTTTGGGTGCAATTGGCATGCATGGTTTGATGAACCGGATTGAAGTACTGATGAAAAGTATAGGTGAAGGAGTAATATTGAAACCAATAGAGGTCCTAGTGGCCAGCCTCTCCATGGAGTAAAGTTCTAGTTGAATGTGTTTCAATTTGTGAAGACAAGAATAGGAGTGTCCTAGTAGCTAGATTGGTATTGAGCAGAGTTCGTTGTATTTCTTGTTGGTGTGCACTAGTTGAAGGAGTGGGATCTTGGGTAGAGATACCTAAAGAGTGTAGGGATAGTTAAGTACCCTATCAAGTCAAAACATTGGCCTAAAGAGACCCTAGTGAAGGATAGGGAGTGAGCAAGACAAAGTGTTACATCAATTAACAAGATCATTTTTTGGTAATTGTGTACATTATCATGTTGTCTTTACAGTGACTGTCCTCATTTGTTGAAGAAGAAAAGCATTAATGTGGTTCAATAGCAATACATTCAAGTGGAAATTACACAAGGGAATATCACTATGAGATGTCCTAAGTGTGACTGTCCTTGTCACAAATGAGGACATCTCACAGTGACTGTCCCTTGTGTAATTGCCACTTGAATGAGGACAGTCACTGTAAAGACAACATGATAATGTACACAAGTACTGTGAAGGTAGTCACAAGTTAGGGCTGTTTCATTGCATACCCGAAACAATGAAGACATTACAGTCCACAAAATGTTTGTGCTTGAAAGATGAACAAATAAAATTAAACTTCTAAATAACTAAAGCCGCTAACAATAAATTCAACACAGATATGTCCTCATTTCTGGGTATTTTAGCTCTCTAACAACTGAATACCAGATTACATAATAATGACAAAAGAAAAATAAACCCAACGTACTCAGAAATTGTAGCTGTGATTTCGCGGAGGGAATCTCTCTCGGCGCTGTTGAAAACACAAATGACAACGTTCTTGTTTTTTTTACCCTTATATCCCGATGTGATTTCGCGGAGGGTTACGGTGCTATTGAAAACACAAATGACAACGTTCCTTTTTTTTTTGCCCTTATATCCCAACAACATCGCAATTGCAAGTTAGGGCTGTTTCACTGCATACCCGAAACAATGAAGACGTTACGGTCCACAAAACGTTTGTGCTTGAAAGATGAACAAATAAAATTAAACTTCTAAATAACCAAAGCCGCTAACAATAAATTCAACATAGATATGTCCTCATTTCTGGGTATTTTAGCTCTCTAACAGCTGAATACCAGATTACATAATAATGACAAAAGAAAAATAAACCCAACGTACTCAGAAATTGTAGCTGTGATTTCACGGAGGGTTACGGCACTGTTGAAAACACAAATGACAACGTTCTTGTTTTTTTTGCCCTTATATCCCGATGTGATTTCGCGGAGGGTTACGGCGCTGTTGAAAACACAAATGACAACGTTCTTATTTTGTTTGCCGTTATATCCTGATGTGATTTCGCGGAGGGTTACGGCGCTGTTCAAAACACACATGACAACGTTCCTTTTAAATTTTGCGCTTATATCCCGACAACGTCGCAATTGCGACAGTGACAAATGTATTGTCATCGCAAATTGCGACGGTGTCGGGCTATATTTGAAAAAAAAAGAGCAAAACCACATGACATTTGCCTGCCGTCGCAAATGGCCGTCGCAATTTCACCCCAAATGTATTAGTGCCAACTCCCAAACCTTTGTAGCTGGATAGTATTTTGGATTCCAAGGTGATCAAGAAGACTAGGAACAATATCTACAAGGAGTACCTTGTCAAATGGTAGGGCCTTCCTAAAGTTGAGGCTATTTGGATGATTGAGGAAGATATTCTGAACCATGGAGTGACACTTGCCAACCTGCTAACTCAAGGGACTTGAGTTCTTCTATCCTGGGGAGTATGAAGTAGGGCATGCCCCCCCACCCCCACCCACTTAGCACTTTTGATATGATTAAGGATGATTAGGAAGATTTTTTATTTGTTTAGTGTGATGAGTTAGACTAGTTCCAAATGGCAAGGTCATTCTCTATGTTTGTTAGGACCTTTGAGTCCATGAGAGAATTTGGGGTCACCTTGGTGACAAAGGAAATTAGTATTATTTTAGAGTTCAAAATAGGTTAGGTGGATATTTTAAGACTCTTTATGCCTTCTTAGGGTCTTAGAAGTCCAATTTCATCATTGAGAAAGGACTTAAGATCACATGGTTCATATTCTGAAAAGTTGCTAAAATGTTGCTAGCAACTTTGAAAAGTTGCTTGAGCAACTTTTGTTCAAGATGCCAAACACATGGCTAAAACCAATGTAACTAACCTATGCCCACTATAAGAGCATAGGATCAATTTTTTTGGAAGGTTAATGAATAACTGAAGAAAAATAATTAATTCTGACACATTGTATGGTTTTCTAAGTTCGATGTTGTATACATAGTCTAGAATCTCTGCAACTGTACGACTATGTATGGATTAACAGAGGTGATCAGACTCCATCATCTATTGGTGTTTTCTTTTAGCCTTCATATTTAATAATTAGTTTAGTTTGAATTTTATTAGTTTCAAAGTTTCAATTTTTTATAGGCTACTAGTTTACCAGGCCTAAAACCAGTGCCAACTGGTAAGAAATGGCTCTATCCTAGCTTTCCTCTAGTAGAATTATCTGAAACCATGAGGAACTTAGGGTTAGAGTCTTTAGATAGGGTTTATAGTCTTTTTTCTTTTTCTTATAGAGGTTCTAAGGAGTCAAAATGAAATCCCTATGGTTGACTGGTAAAACCAGGTGAGCCAAGACAGGGAAGAAGAAGAACTAGTACGGACGCCCAAGACCAGTTGGAGAAAACTTGATGGTATTTTTGGATGCTCTAATGGGTCTCCTAGAAGGATTTAGATGTGGTTGGAGGTGAATCAAGGTTGGAGAAAAGTTTGAAGACATTTTAGACACATTGGACCAGAGGCCTAATGTTTAGGCTAAAAACTAGGGCCTCCAAGAACCTAGGGTTTTGTGTGTCACCAGAGGCTAAGATTTTGGAATCTAATAGGGTTGATTGATATCTTAGAGATTTTAAATTTTTTTTGTGGTGTCAAGTGGATCTTTTGGAAGCACCAGGAAATTTTCGGTGAAAATAGATCTACTAGGATTTGGGCAATTATGCCTCCTAGTGTTTTAGTGACCAATTGGATTGGTAGAGTGGTTTGAAGTATGGGAAAGGTTGTAGAATGATATAAGAAGGGAAAAGAAGGTTAAATACTAACCAAGTACATGTGGGGGAAGATCCTAGTCAAAGGATTGACAATCTAGGTGAAGGAATAGTGAAGGAAACTAAGGTTAGAAGCAACTAGTTGGACTAGTTGAACTTGTATCTTTGGAGGCTTCTTAAAACCAAATATACCTTGGAGGAGAAGTTGGTAGGAAGGGTCTAGGAGATCTTAATTGGTGAGATGATCCAATAAATTTACACCTTTGGAAGGTTGGGTTAAGTATTTAAGAAGTAGAGTGTCATACCCTCTACATCAGAGCTCTTTCATTTTTGTGAACTACTTAGGGGAAGCTGATTTCAATAGTTCTTCCATATTTAATACCTATCTAGAAGGATCCCACTTAGAGCTATTAAAATGGTTAGATTCCTATGACGAGATGCCTCTCTACATATTATTCTTAGGACTAGAGTACCCTTCCTCCAATGAGGGTTCGATGGAGTCTGGAACAAAGGAGAGTTGAGCCATCCCTAGGAAAGAATCCCATCCGTCAGCCAATCTTTCTTCCCCTGCATTGACCTCTCCCAAGACATCTTGGAGGATATTAACTTCCCAAATTTTATCAATCCCATCTAGGGGAGGAAACTCCTCCCTATCTGTGAAAAATTCTTTCTGAGGCTGAAAGATCTCCCTAGAGTATTTATTGTTATTGTCACTAGTACCCTCTTGGTGTATATTTATTTCTAGTCTCACCTTTGTTGAATCCTTTTTTTTCCACACTCTTTGGACGTGAGCCTTAGAACCCCCAGGGGGCTTCATATTTTTTTCCCTTGCTGGTCCTACTAGTTCCCAGTCTATGGTGTTTCTAGTTTTTCTTAGGGCATTATGAGATTTCCTTTCTTTCTCCAAGTCCAGGAACACATGACATGATTTGGCATAGTGTCCCTCTTTCTTGCAATGAAAATAGGAAAAATGCATGCTTTCAAAATCTAGTTTATGCACTCTTTTACTAAGTTTTGAATGAATCTCTTTGGTCTTTGGCATATCATTTCCCTCTTCCACCCCTATATAGATCATAATGTAAGTGATGCACCTCCTTGCCATAGTAACAAGGTCAATCAAGAGTTGGATTCCAAAGGATTTAGCTATTCTAAAAAAAACATCTTCATACCAAAATTCCAAGGGGAGTTTTGGTAATCTAACCCACACAGAGGCTTGAACAAAGAAGGAATCATTTAGATCTAGTTTGGGGGACCATTTTTGCAGCACCAAAGTTGATTTCCCTATAATTCATGTTCCAGCACATAATATTTTGGCTAGATCCTCTTGGCAGGAAAACTCAAAAGACAAAAAGCCTTTTGTCATAGCTGTGATTTGGATTTGACCCTTCAAGTCCCATCTTTTTTTAGCAAAATCCCTGACTATATAAATATTTGGCCTTGACCCAACAAATTTACCAACCAAAGTGAGATCCATGGTAGGAATATTGTGATCAACTAGTTCATCAGGAATCTCAATAGCATATTTACCTTTTTCCTTATCTGATAAGTCATTTATTATTGGGAACAATGAATTTCCTATAGGCTTTACCCCGAATAGAGTTGACCACCAGATTTTAATAGAATTTATTTCCTGATCACGTGGATGGGTCCCCAATTTTGAGGCTAGTCTGGGAAGAGTGTCAGGAATCCCTTCCCCATCCATTTTATAGGGTCTTTCTATTTGTCAAGGGGGACCCCTTCCTTTTTTTCTAGATCTACAGTGTCCTGACCCTCCTAGAATCCATCAATACAGGCATCCCCTAAGGATCCCATAATCTACAAACCAGGTTTCCTTCCTACATCTGAATTCAAAAAACCTCCTGGTCCTGCTCCCGTTGTCACCATTTTTCATAATTTAGTGTATTTTTATACCTTGGAGACACAATTGTTAAGTGTGGATATTCGATGAGTTTACTAGCATCAAACACACACCTTACTAGACTTTTATTATTATTGCAATTGTTATTTGTATTGCTATACTATGAAACTTTCATTCTAGATTTCTCTATTTCTAAGTATCTTCTATTCTAAATAGATTTGTCATTTTAGTTTGTGATCTCATAATTCCTTATGTAGAAAAATCTACTATTTGATACCTTTAAAATGATAATAGGGTTATGGTGAAATTTTAAGCACATAGTATTTACCTTTTCTTTCCAATTTAAATTGTTATTTAGAATAGATAATTTGAAGGGTCAAATTAGGCTATTCTTGATCTCTATATCATATTTTCTCATCAATAATCCTATAATGACTCACTGCCTCATCTAAGGAAAGAGCCAAGTCCTACCTTTCCACCATCTTTAAGATCAAGAAGAGTCTAGTTATATCTTTAGAATTTCCTTTTCTAAATAGAAGCTAGATATTGTTAGTAAAATATTATCCCCTTTCTTTAACTTATATATTTTTCCTATATTTCCAAATAAATAGAAAGATGTCATCTTTACCATTTTATAGCTTTGGGTGTATACCTTGTTGGGATTATGGAAAAATTAGTTACTGAGAGGGGAGGGGTGCATTAGTAACCTAAAAAAAATTAATTGATTCCTTATAATAATGTAATTCATTAACCGACTGACATGTTATCTTTTCATGCATTCATAACATTACTAAAAATATTAAATTCTTTGTAATATAAAATGTAAACATCCATGAAACTTCATACACAATACACAAGTATTTTGGTATCACATAACCCTTGTTAGAAGGTAAAAACTATGGTGGGGATGACACCCATAAAGAATTACTAACTGGACTAATAAATTTTGTCAGCTAAGGCTACAATGTTTAATTACTTCTGATGATCTTACCATGTTAGAAGTAACAATAAAGATCTTTAATGATCTACTAGATTAAAGGATTTAAGAAACACTATTAAGTGTGCACTTTGTTAAGATATTTACAAAAAGACTTGTTACGTCTTCTCTGTTAAGAGATTTAAGTCTGCCACAATTGTTAGAAATTAACAGTAGATATGATCTTTATATAGAAACTTACTTTTCCTAATTCTAGATCTGATAACTACTTAACTATTATCACCTTGTTGTGATAGATTTACTCTTTGAATTCTTCTCAGTATCCTTTTGATCTAATATTGATTCAATCCTCAAATGCTTTGTCCCAAAAAAAACTCTAACTTCACAACCTTGTTTGATCTTCAGATGTCTTTATTGGAAGTTACTTCATGTGTGGTCCATGTGAAAATGACATCTTGAAAGTTCTTATATCAAAATATTTTGACCTAATTAGGGTTATCACATCATCTAAAAAACCTAAGATCTACGATCCAAATGAATAACCTAAAACATCATTACATAGGGATCATCAATAATTAAATGATTACATTTTCATTTAATCTTCACCTTGATCTTTTTAAACCATATCCTAGCTCCATGTAAACCGTTTACCTTGTATTATGTTCCATTACAAACTTTTATGTCCTTCATGTTTTTCTTGATATACACAATATTCATCACTAGGTAAATTACTCATGCTCGGTATATATGAATGCTCAGTTATAACTCTACTTGGTGCTTGGTAATAATCTAGCTTGATATGAGTACTCAGTTAAGATTGTGTTTAGTTACTATGATACTCTACCTTGTGCTCTACTCAGTTACTATAATTTGAGTGTTGACCGACTAGCTTGTATACTTCCTTTATGGACTTTTTGTGTGACACTAATGAAAACATATAAAGTAACATTCTCCCCCTTTGGCATTAGTGAATATTACCCTAATTTTCATGTGCATGAAAATTTGGCTAAAACCTATCCCAAGATCTTTGTTTTTGCCTTGCCAGGCACCCCTGAAAATTTCATGGGTTTATGTCCTTCCTTCTAGTCTCTGCAATTTGTTTCATTCCTTGGTCTGCAGGTCAAAATATTTGAAAATGTAGTCGTTGTGCCAAAAAACCCTAAGTAACCCTAGGAAAGTTTCTATTTTCATGTTACTTTATTTTGGCCACTTAAGTCCTCCAAAACCCATGTGCACTTTATTCTCATTGGTCAGTTGCAGGTTCTCTAAGTTCTCCAGCGGTTACCCCTTTTATTCAGTGGTTCACTGACTACATTGGTTCTCTTAGTCACCAAATGTTTGGTAGTTAAGTATTAACATCCTGTGAACTAGTGAAATAGCTAACCTTTCCTCAGTCACATATTCGCTAAATCTTTTGGTGGTCATTTTAGTGGGGTACCAGTCAGGAAGATCTGACGGTTGTCATGAATTTGCAAGGGGTTCTTTTGACACATGCGTTGTTGCGATGGCCATCAATCTTCCAAGTATGCAGCACTTCAAGCTTATGTGGGTTCATTACCACATTGTCCTATGTGGAGGCTCCTAATTGGCCAAAGGTTGTGATGTGTAACCTTGTCAAAGTGGGCACGGTAGATTGTGTCCCTTTTAATCCAATGGCTAGTGCATGATCTCATGGGTTGTGTCAGAGCCATGAGATTATGCGCCAACCATTGATTTCATTATGTTGTCAGAGCCTTGTGGGTGGGTCCTCGTGTGATGATGTGCTCATCTTCTATTGGTCCACATAGCGATGACTAAGATTTGTCAGTGGGACCATGTTAGAATCTCTATAGGGATGTCAAGAGGATGAAGATCGACGGCTGGCGTATCTTCACGTAGAGGTTTTATGACACATGCAATCATGTGCCTACCCTTTGATCTGCCAGGTGTTTAGTTCCTATCAGTGGGTCCAATGGCAAGTTAGGGTGACATGTCATCTTTTGATTGGTCAAAGTAAAGAGAAAATCTATGGGACTATGTTGCCAGGTATGCTGACTTGCTCAAAGGTGATTGGTTGCCACGTGCTGATGAAGACTTCCAGGTGGACCGATGTGTCAGTGGGGTCACGGCTTAATGAAGATCTATGGCAGGTGTATGATTTGAAGGAATAATCAACGGTCATGAGATCATGCATGCATCGTTAGATTAGAATCTCAGTTTGAGTGGGTCTGTTGTTAGAGCTTGCTAAGGTGTTTGTTGATGGAGCGGCTGGAGAAAATAAAAGAATGCCAAGTGGCATAAATGGGCCCAAGCTTGAAAGGATTTCACGAATGAGAAAGGGTATTCAGTTGCATAGTCACCAAATAACTTGAGAAGGAAAACCTCGAGGTGGGGCCAAAATGACAGGTGTGCCGACGTGCTCGATTCTCATTGGTCCAAGTGTTCCAAGGTGGACATTGACTTTTCAAGGAGGTTCACAGATGTTTTCAAGTGCATCATAGTTGTTCATCTGCCGAGAAGGGTTTCTCATCGATGTTTGTGTTTTAATTTCAGACCCACTAGCCGTTATGGTTTGAATTTGAATATCTCTATGAGGGTTTTTCTATTCTTCTGCTCTTTCAGCCATGCATGATGTCAAGTAGATAAGGAAATAAAGTCTTAGGATGGTCGTGGTTGAGAAGTTGATCGAGATGACTATTGGTTGACATTACAGGGTACTGTGCTGCATTTTCATGCCAGGAGATGCTAGAAAGAGTTGGCACCACCTTTTGAATGGTACTGTTACCGAGGGAAATATGATCAGATTGTGAGCCTTCATGGTAAGGCCAAGTTGTAGATGGGTAGTTGGGTCAAGCTTGATATGTTTGTAGGTGAGTTCAGTACAGCAAGATCAACACATAAAGAAAGATATGATTTGATCACCAGTGTTCTCAGAGATTTGCATAATAGGTGATCAGCATACCTAGGGTTTGATGTTGTATTGTTATAGCTATGTAACCCTAGTTAGGTTAGTTTTGACTCCTACCTACATGTAGTTAAGTTGTATATATTATATTTTTGGAGCCTTATTGCTTAGATTTCAAAAATTGTAAAAGAATTTCACTTTTCTTAAGGGTCATCTGTGGTATCATTTCTACCCTCTAGCTTATACAATTGTAAATATTTCATTGATAATTCAAATATTGTAGAGGTATTTTGTGACAATTCTTCATGTCCCTATGCTTCCTTATCTGAATTATCTCTTAGTGAATTGAAGTATATGTTTATTTTCAGTGATATTTAGGGTTCCTGATCCCTCTCATTTTCTATCATTGTGTGTGTTATTGTGTTTGATATGATTTGAAGGCTCTTGTGGGTATACTTCAACCGCCTGACCATCTTGTCTCAATCCTACACTAAGTTGCAGAACTGAATGTCTTCTTGCAGGTCATAGGTTGTGTCTTATGTTCAAGCCCTCCTATGAATTACTTAGCCAAGCCTATTTAGTGAGTTGTGATCTCCTAGACCTAAGTCCTTCATTGGTCTCACCACTCTATGATGCAATTCACACCTTAATTTTGGTGTATCACCTAGTAGGTAGTTTTCTTTCAGTCATTTGACTTTCCAAGCATTTCTTCTATCCCTTTCCCTCAAAAGTTTACTTTTTATGTCAAGAAGCAAATTAAGGGGATTATCCAAGAGGAACTAGCCTAGAACTTGGAGGTCTCATCTCAGTTAGCATAGGTCCCACACCTGGAGATGATTCACATGCTATACTAGGTTATCAAGACTACGAGAGCTTGAAACAAGGGTGCAAACTTAGTGTATAACAATTTCTGGCATGCTTGGTGGGACTGCAAAGATTAGATTAAAGTTCAAAGGTGCTCCTATTGGTTAGTTTCCCTATTTTCTAGGTTATTTTTCTTCTTTCCAAGAAGTGCGCATGCACAAGTTTTTCCTTTTGGTCCTAGTTTGTCTCTGTCAAAGTTTTGTGTTCCTGTAGTGATCCCATGCCTAATGGATTGTTTATAGCCCACTGATCTATGTCTAGCAGGCTGACATCCAATAGAAATCACCAAAATGTTACCCTAGTTTTCATGTGCATGCAAATTTGGCTAAAACCTATCCCAAGATCTATGTTTTTGCCCTACTAGGCACCCCTAAAAATTTCATGGGTTTATGTCCTTCCTTCTGGTCTCTGCAATTTGTCCCATTCCCTGGTCTACAAGTCAAAATATTTGAAACTGTAGCCGTTGTGCCAAAAAACCCTAAGTAACCCTAGGTTAGTTTCTATTTTTGTGTTACTTTATTTTGGCCACTTAAGTCCTCCAAAACCCATGTACGCTTTATTCTCAGTGGTCAGTCAAAGGTTCTCTAAGTTCTATGGTAGTTACCCCTTTTATTCAGTGGTTCAGTGACTACATTGGTTCTCCTAGTCACCAAATGTTTGGTGGTTAAGTCTTAACATCTTGTGACCCAATGAAAAAGCTAACCTTTCCTCAATCACATATTCGCTAAGTCTTTTGGTGATCAATTTAGTGGGTTCCCAGTCATGAAGATCTGATAGTTGTCCTGAATTTCCAAGGGGTTCTTCTGACACATGCAATCTTGCGATGGTCATCGATCTTCCAAGTATGTAGTGCTTCCAACTTATGTGGGTCCATTACCACATCATCCTATGTGGAGGCTCTTGATTGGCTAAAGGTTGTGATGTGTAACCTTGTTAGAGCGGGCCCAACAAATTTTATCCCTTTTAATCCAACAGCTGGCACATGATCTCATGGGTTGTGTCAGATCCTTGAGATTATGCGTCAGCCTTTGATTTCATTATGTTGTTAGAGCCTTGTGGGTGGGTCCTCATGTGCTAATGTGCTCATCTTCTATTGGTCCACAAAGTGATGACTAAGATTTGTCAGTGGGATCGTGTCAGAATCTGTGTAGGGATGTCACTAGGATGAAGATTGACAAATGGCATATCTTTGCGTAGAGGTTTTTTGACACATGCGATCATGCACCCCCTATTTGATCTACCAAGTGTTTAGGTCCTATCAGTGGGTCAAATGCCAGGTCAGGGAGACATGTCATCTTTTGATTGGTCAAAGTAAAGATAAAACCTATGGGACCGTGTTGCTAGGTATGCTAACTTGCTCAAAGGTGATTGGTTGCCACATGCTGATGAAGACTTCCAGGTGGACCGATGTGTCAGTGGGGTCATGACTTAATGAAGATCTATGATAGGCATATGATCTGAAGGAATAATCAATGGTCATGAGATCATGCACCCATCATTAGATTAGAATCTCAGTTTGAGTAGGTCCATTGTCAGAGCTTGCCGAGGTGTTTGCTGACGGAGGAGCCAGAGCAAATAAAAGAATGCCAAGTGGTATAAATGGGCCCAAGCTTGAAAGGATTTTGTGAATGAGAAAGGGTCTTCAGTTGCATAGTCACTGAATAACTTAAGGAAAAGCTCGAGGTGGGGCCAAAATGACAGGTGTGCCGACGTGCTCGATTCTCATTGGTCCAAGTGTTTCAAGGTGGACATTGACTTTTCAAGGAGGTTCACAGATGTTTTCAAGTGCATCATAGTTGTTCATCTACCGAGAAGGGTTTCTCATCAATGTTCATGTTTTAATTTAAGACCTGCTAGCCGTTATGGTTTGAATTTGAATATCTCTATGAGGGTTTTTCTATTCTTTTGCTCTTTCATCCATGCACAACGTCGGGTAGATAAGGAAATAAAGTCTCAGGATGGTCATGGTTGAGAAGTTAATGGAGATGACTATTGGTTGACATTGCAGGGTACTATGCTACATTTTCATGCTAGGAGATGCTAGAAAGAGTTGGCGCCACCTTTTGAATGGTAATATTACCCAGGGAAATATGATCAGATTGTGAGCCTTAATGGCAAGGCCAAGTTGCAGATGGGTAGTTGGGTCAAGGTTGATATCTCTATAGGGGAGTTCAGTACAGCAAGATCAACATGCAAAGAAAGATATGATTTGATCACCAGTGTTCTTAGAGATTTGCGTAATAGGTGATCATTATACCTAGGGTTTGATGTTGTATTTTTAAACCTATGGAATGCTAGTTAGGTTAGTTTTGACTCCTACCTGCATGCAGTTGAGTTGTATATATTATATTTTTAGAGCCTTAGTGCTCAGATTTGGACAATTGTAAAACAATTTCACTTTTCTTAAGGGTCATCTATGGTATCATTTCTACCCTCTAGCTTATAAAGTTGTAAATCTTTCATTGATAATTCAAATATTGTAGAGGTATTTTGTGACAATTGCTCATGTCCCTATGCTTCCTTATCTGAATTCTCTCTTAGTGAATTGAAGTATATGTTTATTTTCAGTGATATTTAGGGTTCCTGATCCCTCTCATTTTCTATGATTATGTGTGTTACTATGTTTGATATGATTTGAAGGCTCTTGTGGGTATACTTCAACCGCCTAACCATCTTGTCTCAATCCTGCATTGAGTTGCAGAAGTGAATGTCTTCTTGCAAGTCATAGGTTGTGTCTTATGTTCAGGCCCTACTATGAATTACTTACACAAGCCTATTCAGTGAGTTGTGATCTCCTAGACCTAAGTCCTTCATTGGTCTCACCCCTTTATGCTGCAATTCACACCTTAATTTTGGTGTATCACCTAGTAGGTAGTTTTCTTTCAGTCATTTCCCTTTCCAAGCATTTCTTCTATCCCTTTCCCTCAAAAGTTTACTTTTTATGTCAAGAAGAAAATTAAGGTGATTATCCAAGAGGAACCAACCTAGAACTTTGAGGGCTCATCTTAGTTAGCATAGGTCCCACACCTGGAGATGATTCCCATGTTATACTAGGTTATCAAGACTACGAGAGCTTGAAACAAGGGAGCAAACTTAGTGTATAACAATTTCTGGCACGCCTGGTGGGACTACAAAGATTAGATTGAAGTTCAAAGGTGATCTTATTGGTTCATCTGCAAAAGGATTAAGGAAGTTCAATACACAAGGACTATCATTATAGACTGAAGATCAAGGATACCCCACCTTGGTGCCAGTGTATAACAATTCTAGCACGCCCAGTGGGACAAGAAAAGAAGTTCATTATTTGAAGTTTATGCTATCTCTGATATACTGATTGCATAATATTGACTTGAAGAAGTTGTTTCATCAAGTATATCTGGCGACTCCACTGATTTCAAAGATCTAGGCCAACCTTGTTTAAGGTTTATGAGAGAGATTGAGACTAGAGGCTCAAAGCCTACTGAATTTTTAGAGTTGCCCTCAAAAAGAAGTTACAAAGGTAGGTCAACTCAAAGAACATCCCCTGCAAGGAGAGTTCAATCAACACCACCAGATACCTTAGAAATGAGACCTTTATCCTTTCATTCCAGAAGAAGAGGTAGATCTCTAACTAGAGATCTAGAAGAAGATTCAAATCTAGCAGCAAATACAGCTCATATAGTTGTTAACCTTTAGATCCCAACTCCTACAATGGCTAGATAGTTTTCCATTGCACCATTCAACCAAGGGAGTCCATTATCCTTTTCTCAACATCATGATGTTCCCTTGGTGGCACTAAAGAGTATACCTGATTTCACTATTGAAGGGCAGACAACTACTTTTGAAAACATAAGAGATGTGACCACCATCTGGAGCATACATAGTATAACTCAAGAGGATGTGGCCACAAAATTATTAGTAGTCTCTCTAAAAGGTAAGGTTCTTGAATGGTTTAGAACTCTAACTATTGGTTCCATTACTTCATGGGATGAGTTAGAGGATGCATTAAGTAAGCATTTTGAGGATAAATCAGATAACTTGTCTCTAGTAGAACAGTTAACAACCATTAAGAGAGACCCTCAAGAGAAAATGGAAGATTACAATAGTAGATTCCTCAAAACATGGAATAGAATTCCAGTTTCTATAAGACCATCAGCTAACCATGCTTTCCTATATTACCTACAAAGCTTGAATGGTCAAATTTCTATCATGATCTAATCCATGGGTGATATTTTCTTACCCCAAGCTTTTGACATAGCTGTCAAGGCTAAAAATTGTTTAATCCAAGCAAGCATGATTGCTAGAAGGCCACCAATGCCCATTTTTCCTAGCCTTCAACCCATTGCATCTGCCCAAGTACCCCCATTTACCCCTATTCCCACCATATTAGCACCTCAGGCCAATACTAGTGGTCATGAGCTAACAGTAAGTTTCTCTCAAGAGTTGTAAGAGATAAAGAATAGCCAACAAAGCAGTCAGCAAGAAATGATAAATTTGTTGTAGACCTTGACTAAAGAGGTCACAAATATAAAGAAAAAAGGTCAAGGAATTAGACCACCCTTTCAAACACAAGGCCAAGGTCCTAATCAACAATACAAGAATCAAGGGCAGCCTTATCAACAAAATAAGCCACCATACCAAGGAGGGTATCAAGGACAAAGACAAAGTTTTAATCAGAGACCATTCCAACCATATAACCCTGCACCTCTAAATTCTGCAAATCCAGTGAGGGATATGGTTCCTATTCAAAATAATATGGCTATGGATAATGAATGGTGTTTTCCTTATAATCAGCCTTATAATTAGGCTACATGTTCAAATGGATGGATAAACCAAGCCCTAATGGTTCAAAATTCCTCACAAGCTCAATCAGAGGCTTACTCTAGTGGGTCAGTTCCTCAACAAGAATCACAAGAGAATGAGACTGATCTCTTTAATTGGGAGCAGCTAGACTTCAATGGAGTCAATGATGAAGTTTCCTTTGTTGCCTATACAAGAGCAAAGAGAAGAGCTCAAGACATGGAGAGAGTAGATTCTAATGCCAAGACCACTACATCTGCAGAGCCACTGCAGCAAGCTAATCCCATCACACCTAAGTAGGCTCCCATCATTACAAGCAAAGAAGGCCAACATTCTAAAGAAGTGGAGCCCATCATAGTGAAAGCACAACAAAGAGTGAATTCTAGTGTCCCCAAAAGGAGAAAGGTATTATACTACCTTTAGATTCAGTTTCTCCTACACTAGCAACACTGCAGAGTATGAAAGTCTAGTCAATGGGCTAGAGTGGGCTAGAAAAGGAGGGCTTAAGGCCTTAAAAGTTTATGGTGATAGTGAGTTAGTTGTCAGCCAAGTAAGAGGGATAAGTGCAACCAAAAATGACACCTTGAGAGCATACAAGCATAGAGTTTGGGATGCAATTGAATATTTTTGTACTTTCAATATTGTTGCTATCCCTAGGAAGCTAAATCAAAATGCAGATAGGTTAGCTGATGTTGGATCTTAGTATGACATTCCAAATAGCATTTCAAAATAAATGGATCAACATCATATCAAAGTGATTGTCAGACCCTCTATTCTTGATAATAATATCAATTGGCAAGTGTTTGACAATGATGAACAAATTCTACAATTCTTGTTTGAAGAAAATGTTTTTTTTAGAGTATAATCAAGATAGGCTATCACAAAACTATGGTGATCAAGTGATACAACTTAAGTCTAATAAGATTCCTAGAGGTCTTGTCACCTTAGAGACTATCTTCAACAAGGATGATGAAGCTAAGAGAAGCAAAGCTAGCCTGGTAGTTGAACAAGAACATTGTGTTGAACTAGAGTTAGAACTAGGTAAGAGCTTACAATTTGGAAAAATGAACATTGAATTGGAAAAGCAAGCTTATACCCAATTATTCAAAGAATTCAGTGATGTATTTTAATGGTAGTATGAAGACCTCAAGGGTTTTGATCCTACTCTTTCTCAGCACACCATTGAATTAGAGTCTAATGCCAAGCCAGTGAGGCAAAAGAAAAGGCATGTTAATCCCAAGCTTGAGCCACTTATGCATAAGGAAGTGCTCAAATTAATAGAGAGTGGCATCATCTACCCCATTAAGCATACTAGTTGGGTTTCAAACCTTGTTCATGTCAGGAAGAAGAATGGGGAATTGAGGTTATGTGTTGACTTCAGGGATCTTAACAGGGCCTCTCTAAAAGACCACCATCCATTACCCTCTATGGAACAAATCTTACAATGTGTCTCTGGGTCTGAGAGATTTTCCTTATTGGATGGCTATTTAGGATACAATCAGATCCTGGTTAATAAAGAGGATCAATATAAGACTACATTTACAAACAAGTGGGAAACCATGGCTTATCAAAAGATGTGCTTTGGCTTGTCAAATGCAGGTGCTACATTTCAGAAGGAAATGGATATGGCCTTTAAGAGCCTCATGTAAAAATTTGTACTGGTCTACTTAGATGACATAACTATCTATTCAAAGCATGTAGTAGATCACATCAAACATTTGAGGCATATTTGTGAAAGATGTAGAGAATTTGGGATATCTCTTAATCCCAAGAAGTGTGTGTGTGTAGTCCATGAAGGAAAATTGTTAGGATATGTAGTATCCAAAGAAAGGATCACAGTACATCTTGAGAGAATTGCAGCTATCTTAGAGCTACCATTGCCACATCATAAGAAAGTCCTTCAATCTTTCATAGGAAAGATTAATTTTGTTAGGAGGTTCTTGCCTAACATTGTAGATTTACTAAAGCCTTTGACAGCCATGTTGAAGAAGAGTTCAGCTTTTAGTTGGACCAAAGAAGGGAGAGCTAATTTCCAAGCTATCAAAGAGGCCTTCATAGAAGCTCCTACCCTCTTAAACCCAAATTTAAATAATGATTTTATCCTTTATGCTTATGGGGTCCATGATGCTATATCTACAATGCTGACCCAAGAAAATTTAGATGGATTGGAGCAGCCTATTGATTTCTTTAGCAAAGGTTTAGAAGAGTATGAATAGAGATACTCTTTTGTGGAGAAACATGTACTTGTTGTGGTGAAGAGCCTTAAAATTTTTAGATATTTGTTGACCCATAGCAGGGTACATTTGAAGGTTACTCATCCAAGTGTCAAAGAGTTTTTTCTTTCCAAGGACCTAAATGAGAAAAGAGTTCGATGGAATATGACATAGATATTCAAACTACCAAGATGGTTAGAGGAAGAGGTCTTTGTGAGCATTTGGCATCAGATGAGAGTTCAAAGAAATTAGAGCAAATAGATGCATCTCTGGTGGTGCATTCTAAGAAGAACGAGCCAAGGCAACAAGCTGGTTGCCTAATATGATCAATTATTTGAAGACAGGAGAATGTCCTGCAGGTCTAGATTCAGCAAAAAGAAGGTATTATAGATTGCAATATATTTTGTTTGTGCTGATAGATGAAGTCCTTTTCAGAAAGGATCACAATGGTATCGTTTTGAGATGAATTGATTCAAAAAAGATAGCTGATGTTCTATTTGAGTTTCATGATGGACCTTCTAGAGGTCATTTCTCTCCTAGGACTACTGCTTTTAAAATCTTGAGGGCTGGATACTATTGGCCATCTATCTTCAAGGATAGTCATGAGTATCTGAGAAAATGCATCAAGTGTGCCATGTTTGCAGGAAAAGAAAGGCTTGCAGCCTTTCCCTTACAACTGGTCAGAATAGATCAACCCTTCATGAAGTGGGGTATAGACTTTGTTGGTATGATCAATCCTCCATCTAGTGCAGGCCATAAATGGATAATCACTACAACAGATTACTTCACTAGATGGATAGAAGCAATTGCTTTAAAGGAGTCAAATGAGAGTGTTGTCTTAAGTTTTTATGATGACATAGTTCATAGATTTGGAATTCTAGATTCCATAATTTTAGATAATGCATTGGCATTCACAGGCCTCAAAGTCTCAAAGTGGGTAGTCAAGAATGACATCTACTTGAATACAAGTTTGAATTACTACCCTCAAGGAAATGGCTTAGCTGAATCAACAAATAAGAACTTGATTAGGATAATCAAGAAGACTCTGCAAGACAACCAAAGAGATTGGAATACTAAACTCAGGTCTACATTGTGGTTGGATAGAATTACCCCAAAGAAGATTATTGGTAATTCTCCTTATGTGCTAGTGTATGGAAAAGAGGCCAAGTTGTCTATTTCAATTGAGTTACTAGCTCTGGACTTGGCTACTCAGTATGCCCTATTTGAAGAAGGAGATCCCTTGCAGATCAGATATGCTCAGTTGATGGAGTTAGAGGAAATTAGAGACAAATCAATGTAGGATATGGAATCCCATCAGATCCAAACAAAGAAATTTTTTGATAAGAGAGCCAAGATCAGAAATTTCAAGGTTGGAGATGTAGTCCTCAAATGGGATGAGTTCAAATCAAGGCCTAGCAGACATCCAAAATTTGATTCATTCTAGGGTGGACCATTTGTTATAATAGAGTGCAAGGGACCTAATTCTTTTCAGCTATCAACTCTTGAAGGAGATACCTTGCCAATAGCGATGAATGGATTCCACTTGAGACCCTATTTTGAGGTTAACCCCTCTCTGTAAATTTTGTAAATATGTTTCTTGTTGTCTTTCCCTTAGTTTCCTACTTTCCAAGAAGTGCACGTGCACAAGTTTGTCCTTTTGGTCCTAGTTAGTCTCTGTCAAAGTTTTGTGTTCCTGTAGTGACCCCATGCCCAATGGATTGTTTATAGCCCACTGATCTATGTCTAGTAGGTTGACATCTAATAGAAATCACCAAAATATTACCCTAATTTTCATGTGCATGAAAATTTGGCTAAAACCTATCCAAAGATCTCTATTTTTGCCCTGCCAAAAAATTTCATGGGTTTATGTCCTTCCCTCTGGCCTCTACAATTTGTTTCATTCCCTGGTCTACAGGTCAAAATATTTGAAAATGTAGCCGTTGTGCCAAAAAACCCTAAGTAACCCTAGGCCAATTTCTATTTTCATGTTACTTTATTTCGGTCACTTAAGTCCTCCAAAACCCATGTACACTTTATTCTCATTGGTCGATCGTAGGTTCTCTAAGTTCTTTGGCAGTTACCCCTTTTATTTAGTGGTTTAGCGACTACATTGGTTCTCTTAGTCACCAAATGTTTGGTGGTTAAGTCTTAAAATCCTATGACCCAATGAAATAGCTAACCTTTCCTTAGTCACATATTCACTAAGTCTTTTGGCGGTCAATTTAGTGGGGTCCCAGTCAGGAAGATCGGACAGTTGTCCTGAATTTGCAAGGGGTTCTTCTAACACATGTGATCTTGCGATGGTCGTTGATCTTCCAAGTATGTAGTGCTTCAAGCTTATGTGGGTCCATTGCCACATCATCCTATGTGGAGGCTCTTGATTGGCCAAAGGTTGTGATGTGTAACCTTGTTAGAGTGGGCCCGACAAATTGTGTCCCTTTTAATCCAATGGCTAGCGCATGATCTCATGGGTTGTGTCAAAGCAGTGAGATTATGTGCTGACCATTGATTTCATTCTATTGTCAGAGCCTTGTGGGTGGGTCCTTGTGTGTTGATGTGCTCATCTTCTATTGGTCCACATAGCGATGACTAAGATTTGTCATTGGGATTGTGTTAGAATCTGTGCAGGGATGTTAGTAGGATGAAGATCGATAGATGGCGTATCCTCGCATAGAGGTTTTCTGACACATGCAATCATGCACCTACTATTTGATTTTCCAGGTGTTTAGATCCTATTAGTGGGTCCAATGCCAAGTCAGGGTGACATGCGATCTTTTGATTGGTTAAAGTAAAGAGAAAATATGTGGGACCGTGTTGCCAGATATGCTGACTTGCTCAAAGGTGATTGGTTTTTGAGTGTTGATGAAGACTTCTAGGTGGACTAATGTGTCAGTGGGGTCACGGCTTAATGAAGATCTATGGTAGGCATATGATCTGAAGGAATATTCAGCGGTCATGAGATCATGCTCCCACCATTAGATTGGAATCTTAGTTTGAGTGGGTCCGTTGTCAGAGGTTGTTGAGGTGTTTGCTGACAGAGTGGCCAGAGCAAATAAAAGAATGCCAAGTGCCATAAATGGGCCCAAGCTTGAAAGGATTTTATGAATGAGAAAGGGTCTTCGATCGCATAATCATGAAATGACTTGAGAAGGAAAAGCTCAAGGTGGGGCCAAAATGACAGGTGTGCTGACGTGCTTGATTTTCATTGGTCCAAGTGTGCCAAGGTGGACATTGACTTTTCAAGGAGGTTCACAGATGTTTTCAAGTGTATTGTAGCCGTTCATCTGTTAGGAAGGGTTTCTCATCAATGTTTGTGTTTTAATTTCAGACCCGCTAGCAATTATGGTTTGAATTTGAATATCTTTGCGAGGCTTTTGATATTGTTTTTCTCTTTCGGCCATGCATGACATCAGGTAGCTCAGGAAATAAAGTCTCAGGATGATTGTGGTTGAGAAGTTGATGGAGATGACTGTTGGCCAGTGTTGTAGGGTACTGTGCCACATTTTCACACTGAGAGATGCTAGAAAGAGTTGGTGCCACCTTTTAAACGGTACTATTACCTAGGGAAATATGATCAGATTGCGAGCCTTCATGGCAAGGCTGAGTTGCAAGTGGGTAGTTGGGTCAAGGTTGATATGTTTGCAGGTGAGTTCAGTACATCAAGATCAACATGCAAAGAAAGATATGATTTGATCATCGGTTTTCTTAGAGATTTGCATAATAGGTGATCAGCATACCTAGGGTTTGATGTTTTATTGCTATACCTATGTAACCCTAGTTAGGTTAGTTTTGACTCCTGCCTACATGTAGTTGAGTTGTATATATTGTATTTTTGGAGCCTTATTTCTCAAATTTGGACAATTGTAAAAGAATTTCACTTTTCTTGAGGGTTATCTATGGTATCATTTCTACCCTCTAGCTTATACAGTTGTAAATATTTCATTGATAATTCAAATATTGCAGAGGTATTTTGTGACAATTCTTCATGTCCCTATGCTTCCTTATCTAAATTCTCTCTTAGTGAATTGAAGTATATGCTTATTTTCAGTGATATTTAGGGTTCCTGATCCCTCTCATTTTCTATAATTGTGTGTGTTACTGTGTTTGATATGATTTGAAGGCTCTTGTGGGTATACTTCAACCCCCTGACCATCTTGTCTCAATCCTACGCCGCGTTGTAGAAGTGAATGTCTGCTTGTAGGTCATAGGTTGTGTCTTATGTTCAGCCCCTCTTATGAATTACTTATGCAAGCCTAGTCAATGAGTTTTGATCTCCTAGACCTAATTCCTTCATTGGTCTCACCTCTCTATGCTGCAATTCACACCTTAATTTCGGTGTATCACCTAGTAGGTAGTTTTCTTTCAGTCATTTCCCTTTCCAAGCATTCCTTCTATCCCTTTCCCTCAAAAGTTTACTTTTTATGTCAAGAAGAAAATTAAGGTGATTATCCAAGAGGAACCAACCTAGAACCTAGAGGTCTCATCTCAGTTAGCATAGGTCCCACACCTGGAGATGAGTCCCATGTTATACTAGGTTATCAAGACTATGAGAGCTTGAAACAAGGGTGCAAACTTAGTGTATAATAGTGACAAAAACACATATGTATGTCATATAAACAAAATTTTAGACTCTTCTTGAAGCTTGATTTTTGGATCTTTTAGCTTGTTCTCTTCTCTTCTTAACTTGTTTCTTAACCCATGAATATGCTAGAATTTTGCATAGTGTTCTTTAAATGCATGAGATTTTGTGATAAAGCTTTATGCACTCTTTTGTAGATCATAATCTAATTTATTGAGCTTTTCTTTTACCTCTACAGTAAAGGAGTCAGTAGTGAAAAGCTTCTCCAAAGTGGTGCATATCTGCTAAATGATAGTTTCTATTTGAGTTATAGTTTTAGATAGCTTAACCTTGTGAATGGAGACGAATTGGTTGTTTTTGTGTTCTATTTTGAATTTAATTTTGGATTCTTCTCTCTAATGATGGGAGTTCCCTCATCAACTTGTTTGTGCTTACTCTCTTGCCTCAGCTTCTCTTGAGATGATTTCCTAGTGCATAATTTTTCATATATCCGGAGAGGTTTTGGGTCTAAGGTTGTTTGGTTACATGAAGGTATCTCTATGAGTTCATCTAGGGTGACCAACCTTTTCCATATTTCTTCTTCTTTTTCTTCTCCTTCTTATTGGATGTGGGGGATTTCCCATATGGTACTAGAGGCTTTAGATCTTGATTTTAGTGTGGATTCTTGGTGGAGACATTTTCATCCATTTCTTTCCCTATTCTATTCCCTCAGTCTGTGGTCCTTGGGCTTTTGGCCTTGTACTTATTATAGAATCATCTACATTTTCTTTAGTTTATATTCTGTTATCTTCCACCTCTTTATTTTCAGACTCTATAGTCTCCTTCTTTCCTTCTTCACCCTTCTCTTTGGTAATATCCATCTTTTTCTTAGTTGTATTCTCCTCAGGTTTCTCTTTTGTATAAATGTTTATGGCTTGCACCAAAATCAGTGAGTTACTCAGTATTTATATTGTATTTGTCTCGATAGTCTTGTCTTCTTTGGCATTCTTGGGAGTAGTAGTAACATCTTCATCTTCTTTTTCTTCATCATCAAGATCACCTTCAATGATATCTTCAATTAACATTTCATCATTTCCAATAATGACTAACTGCTTGGGAGTATCCTCTTTCTCAATGTAGGCAGCAAGATAGAAGTCTTATGCATATGTTTCATCTTTTGGTTGCTTAGTGTTTGATATGTGTATGGGCTCTTCAATTGGCTTCTATGCAATAAGATCAACATCATCAAAATGTACACCTTTGCCTTTTCCTTTGACACCTTGCTCAGGGATAATTGGAAGTGTAGTTTGTTCTACTTCTACTTTGGCCTTCAAAGTATTTGTCCATTTTTCCTTACTTTCTTCATCAACCTCTTCAATTTTTCCCTGTATAATGTTCATTCCTCTTCCTTTCATCAAGATTTTTTTGGCATATTCTTTCATCATTTCATCAATCTTTGTAACTCATAAGTGTGGCATTGCCAAAATTAATCATCTTTCCCTCATATTTTTCTCAGTATGCAAGGCATAAGTCCATCTTGTGGATACCTTATCTATAACTCTTTGGGAATATAATTAAAAAATTCAACAAGTAACCATTTATATCTAATCATTATGTTGATGATTCCTTCCTCCAGTTTTTCCTGATCCTTGGTAGACATATATACACACTGATTCATTTTAGGGTGACGTAGTCTTCCCGTTTCTTTTATATTCTTTACCATCTCATCAATTGATTGTTCCTTGTTTACAACTACCTTAAATTGACTATTATCATCTTAATCAAAATCTATGTCATCTTTTCCTCATATTAATATTCTCGTCTTCTTTTGTAGCTTGGTAGAGGCTTGAGTACCTCTCTTCTTTTGGTATGTCTTTGTCAGTGTTGGCCTTGTGATTTTTATGACTACATGTTTTAATGGTGGACAAAATTCCTATAGAGGATCTTGTCCTCACTCATGTGGGGTTCTTGGTATGTTTCCTTTTTCCTTTTATTGCCTTCACTGGTGCTTCTTGTATTTATTTATCTGACTTAGTCTCTTCATCATGTTTACTATTACTAATCAACAATTGTTCCTCAGTTGCTTCTTCAACCAGCTTCTATGCTTCTTCATCATTACCAAATTATTTCACCAAAGGTTCCATTATTTTCTTCCAACTTTTACTCTAACCAAATCCATCTTAATTCTTATCTTTGATTTCTTGTAGGTTCCAAACCTAGTTTCTTTCTTGTCTTTGGCCTCAGCCAAAAGAGCCTTTATTGACCTAGATTCTCGGTCAATGTCAAGTTCGTAATCCCTAAGTGGAAACCATGAATTCCTTGGTTCATTTTCCTTAATAAGAGTGGTGTTGGTGTATACTAGAAAATAAATATCATCTTTGTATTATTCCACTAATTGTATAGGTATCTTGCTTCTCTTGTGCATTCTTTCTTTGAATTTTCCAAAGTAATCATCCATAACTGCTTCAAAATTATGACCTAAACTCTTTTAAAAAATCATTGATTTGTGTGAGAATCAGTTTGTTAACATCCCATTGAACATTGCCAATTGAAGAAAAGAAAAATTTCAAGTAGAAAAAGATACATACGAGTAGTGATCCAAACTTGCAAATGTTGGTCTTTGTAACTCGTATTCTCCTCATGTTTTCTTCTATTTTCCTCAGCATCATCTCGATGAGGTCTAGCTATAGACTTTTTTTCACAATCATGTATGCTATGTTGACAACTCTGCAAGGAACATTGTTTTGTCTACTAGATTGGAATACATTATGAGCAATTACATCTGCTCTGATACCAATTATTGGAATTATGGAAAGGTGAGTTATTCAACTTTGATCTACACTCATATTCTTGATGTCCATACTTGTTGCAATTATAATAATAACCATTAAAATTTTGGAGTAGAGTTAGGAATACCTTTTTCTTTGCTTCAGTAGACATTTGATGTGTGACCTCATTTTCGATAGTGATAACATAAGAGCTCCGTTGGCATTGGATTTTCATAAGCATTATTTTATTATGTGTGTTTTTATGACTCTCCCTACTCAGTATAACCTAAACTAGTTGTAGTATCCATTCTTCTTTGACTATTTAGAAATTCATCCATTCTTTTGGTACTTTCTTAAGTTTTCTATATCATCTGATTATGTTGTTATTGTATATTCACTTCATTCTTCAGTGTTTCATTCTCTTCCCTTAATTCACCAAAATCTTCTAATTTTCTAGAAAGTTCATTGTTTACTCGGTTGACTTCATGGCTCGTGACAACCATCTAATTGGAAATTTCAAAGTGATGCTTGGTAGGAAACAATATTTTAGAGTCTCTCTTCTAACTTTTTACTTATTTGTCTTCTATCTTCAATAGCCATATTCATTTCTTATTGAACTTGTCTTGTGTTGTTTAAGACTTCAATCACTCATACCATTTAAGTCTCTTCTCTAATTTGCACTCCTTTCACATGTTTTGTAAGGTGTTGATTATTTTCAGATAGATTTGATATAGTTCCTTTAGATGCATCAGATATCATTCCATATCCTTTAGATAATTCCTCTATCTATTGTTCCTGATAATTAGTCTCATTGTGCTGAAATGCCAATTCCTTCTTTTTGATCAGTGACTCTCTCAGTTGTTCCTTAATTTCCTTAAGTTGTTCCATGATAATCTACATCTCTAATTTCTATTTTTCAATAGTCTTATCAAGTTTATACCTTTCCATCTTTAATATGTTTTCATCTTCAGTGATTAAACTTCTTCAACAAGATAACTAACTCTGATACCAATTGTTGAGATTATGGAAAGGTGAGTTACTTAGAGGGGAGAGGTGAATGGGGAACCTCAAAAACATATTCAATTGAATCCTTATAATAATGTAATTCTTTAACTGACTCACATGTTATCTTTTCATCCATTCATAACATTACTAAAAATATGAAATGCTTTCTAATATAACATGTAAACATCCTTGAAACATCATACATAATACATAAGTATTTTTCTATCAAAGAAACCCTTGTTAGAAGGTAAAAAATGTGGTTGGGATGACATCCACAAAGCTTCACTAACTGCAGTAATAAATTTTTCTAGCTAAGGCTACAATGTTTGATCACTTCTAATGATCTTATCTTGTTAGGAGTAACAATAAAGATCTCTAAGGATCTACATGGTTAAAGGATCTAAGAATCATTGTTAAGTGTTCATTCAGTTAAGAAATTTACAAAAAGACTTGTTAGGTATACTCTATTAAGAGATTTAAGTGTGCCACAATTGTTAGAAAGTAATAGTAGATTTGATCTGTATATAGTAACTTACTTTTCTTGATTTTAGATTTCATAAGTACTTAACTATTATCACCTTGTTGTGATGGATTTCTTCTCTAAATTATTCTCATTAGCCTTCTAATTTGATATTGATTCAATCCTTGAATGCTCTAGAAATAAAAAACAAAAAAAAACTCTAACTTCACAACCTTGTATGATCTTCAAATGTTTGTATTGGTGGCTACTTCATGTGTGGTACATGTGAAAATGACATTTTGATAATTATTATATCAAAATATTTTGACCTAATTATGGCTATGACATCATCTACAAAAAACCTAAATCTATGATCCAAAGGAATAACCTAAAACATTATTACATCAGGATCATCAATCATTAAATGATTACATCAGCATTTAATCTTCACCTCAATCTTGTAAACCATTTTCTAGCTTGGTATAATCCATTTACCTTGTATTCAGTGCCATTACAAACTTTTATGCCCTTCCTTTTTTTCTCGGTATACACTACATGTTGGCATTAAGTATGTTTGTCATTAGTGACAACACTTATTCAGACTCTGTATGTTTACCGAGTAGACAGGACAATGTTTATTGAGCAGACAAAATAGTGTTTACCAAACAGACCAAGATTCACAATGCTTACCGAGTTATCACTACCGAGTGATGAAATGAGTAGTGTTTACCGAGTGCTAGCATGGTAAACAGGGAATTCAGTTTCTACCAAGTGACACTATATCTACCGAGTCTCCAGTATATATCGAGTTCAAAACTACAACCAAGTGGTTAGTATGGACCGAGCCTCCACTTCTACTAAGAGCATGATGATGTCGAGTATCAGAAAGTCACTAAGTTAGTTTGCAGTAACTGAGTAACTATATTTGGGCCGACTCAGTAATATTTTTGTTAGCTTGTTTGAGAGCTGACTTTGTAATTATTTTGTAATTGTTTTGGATTGATATATAAATATTGTTTTGTATCATATCAAAGGAGAAAAAGAAACGAGAAGTGTGAAAAAGAGAAAAAAGGTAGAGACAAGAAAATTACAAAGGGCTACAGTAGTATAAGGAGCAACAAAGATATATCCATCATAGAAGGTGATCAGTACATCAAAGAATCTCAATCAGCAAGTACAGTTGCAAGTAAGAGATCTACTATTTCATCCTAACAGGTGAATCAACTTAAAATCCTTTAACAGGGTAGACTTAATAGTCTTTGTAAAATATCTTAACTGAGTGCATACTTCTTTATATGTTTGTAAATCCTCTAACAAGGTGGACCTAGCAGTCCTTATTGCTCCTAATAGGGTAGATCATCAGAAGTGATCATTGTAATCCTTAACTGGCAAACTTTATACTATAGTATTGAAGTTTTGTGGGTATCATCCCCACCCCAGTTTTACTTTCTATTTGGAAGGTTTTTGGGTCACCAAATCTCTGTGTTCAAAGTGTTATGAATGTTTTATTCTTTCTGTTACTCATACATACAGTTAGCTTATTGATCTAAATGTTATTTGGAATATGGTTAAGATTTGAATTTGTTAAAAGTTTTTAAGTTATTGATTCACCCCTCCCCTCTCAGTAACTTGGCTAGTCTTTAATATTTCAAAAAATTGGTATCAGAGCTTTGTGGTTCTCAGGATAAAGTTTGATAGCTTGAGAAAAGATTCAGGACAATGGAGATATTCAAACTTAACAAAGTAATTGAGAATGAAAAGCTAAATCTAGAAATGGCCGTAGCTCAACTCAAGGAAGCAAAAGAGCATCTTTCCCAATCCCTGAAAAGAAGGAAGGAACTTGCAAATTAGATGAATGACCACCAATATGTTGAAGAAAAGATTGAAGAACTTTTCCCTTCAAGCAGCTCAGATGTCAACAAGATTCTATGAAATCTTAGAACAAAGATACAAGATGAAAGATGAAATAGATGGAAAGAACAATGAAATCCAGAATCAAACTCTTCAGCTAGAAGACCTTATTGATCAAGTCTCCAATGCAAATGAAGAAATCTTGACTCTTAGATTAGAAAATGAAAATATAAGAGAGGAGTTGAGATCTGAAAATAAAATCAATTTAAGATTGGTGAATGACCTAGAAACTGAAAGGAAAATTAATGAGAGAATGTTGAAATCTCAAGAAGATATAAATCAGGTGTATGAATGAAACCTTCATAAGAAAAAATGAAAAGCAGGACTTGGATACAAAGAGGAAGGTGAATCCTCCAAACAAGGGACTCAAAAGAATCAGAAACCCACTTGTCATCATTGTGGCAAAATTGGTCATACTTCAAACAAATGTTGGAGTAATGGAAAAGAACAATTCAATGGAAAATGCTAAAATTGCAATTAGCATGGTCATAAAGCAAATGAATGCAAGGAGAAACCAAGATTTAAAGGCAAATGTCACAAATGTAACAAACAAGGTCACAAGGCATCAGAATGCAGAACTAATATACCCAATCTAGTAGAACAAATTGTGAAAGCAATATTTGGTTGGGATTACAACACTTGGTGTAGGTGTCATTACTGTGGAGAATATGGACACATTGGCATGAATTGTGTAAGGCATCACTTGAGAAAAAGGGAAACTACCATAAGATATTATAAATGCATGAAGCTTGGTCACATAGCTAAAAATTGCATGAATTCAGGCAAATTTGAAGATGAAAAGAAAGAAAAAGTAGATAGCATCAGGAAGTAGATGAGACAATAGTGGATTCCTAAACCTATTGAGCAAACCAGTCCAAGTAATGAAGTCACTCATGAAGAGGGTGGCTCTATCAATTCTAAGTAAGTCTCCAAGAAAGCACTAGAACTGTATCTTCATAGACATATTCCAAAATAGTTCCAGAATTGAAAGGAAGAAAGATCCAAATCAGTATGCAAGATATAGTAGGATCACAAGAAGGTTGGTATCAGTTATCACTGAGAAAGGTTGGGAGTAACCTAATTTCATATGGTTAGCGAGTAAGGTTGGAGCAGTATGAATTCGTATGTTCTTTGAGTTGTAGAATCTTCACCAAGCAATTAATGCATAGTGGATGACAGTCTGTCGAGTTCAATACACTAATTCCTAGGAAGCATTAATGACAAAATTTTAACAAAAAGCATGAAAACAAGTTCATTCTTCACCGTGAATATCAGCATATTGAGAAGAGAAATTTCAAGTATGATCAAGCGATTCGAAGCAAAATTTTGCAGCAGAAATTTCTTCGAAGAATTTTTCTTTTCTACCGAGCTACCATGGCATCATCCAACACCAAAGTAAAGAAAGGTTCAGAAATGTTAGTTGAAGGAGAATGGAAAGCGCCAAATTTCAAACTCATGCCCACGATTGTAGAAACCCTAGACCTGAGTGGAGCTCAATCTCAGATTCCTCCAAAGGTACTTCTTGTAAATGACATTCACAGTCATTTTAAAGGTACAATTCAAGAACTTGGAACCCTAGAGATAGATGTTGTTTGTGATGAACTGTGCGTTGATGGTGTTCTCAAACCAGAACATAAACATTTGGAAGATAAGGGTTTGACACATATCACCCACTTGCCTCAGAGTTTCCAAATAAAATGGATTAGATATATCCTAAGCGGAGTGCATGAAGGTAAAATTTGGCTTGAGAAACCAGTGGAAATAATAGAGAAGATGATTCATCGAATCATTGGTCTTCCCATGCTTGCCAAGGCTAAATCTACAAAAACCCTAGGTCGGGTAGAACTGGAAAAGAAAACCCTATCCGAATGGGATGGTAGAGGTATGAGAATAAATAGTATTACCGATTCAAAACTAAAATTTGGCACATATGTCATAGCTCACAAGATATACAGTTCAAGTCAATAGAATAGTGTTCCATGTGAAGCAGTTGACCTAGCCTATAAAATTGTGAAGAACAATCTGACATTTGACCTAGTAGATTTATTATTGAAACAACTCAACAAGAATATGGAGAGCATCCAAACCTCAAAGAACAATCTGTGTAAGTTTGGCTCGCTGTTGGTTTGTTTATTTTTCTATGCTCAAAATTTTTTCCCATCAGAAGGAACGGTAAAATGGAGAAAGGATGTGCATGTTCTTTATCAGATAAATGAGTACATTGTAGAAATGGGTGAGAATTTTGCAAGCATAATGGATAACTATTTTGAATCCTTTAAAGAAAAGATGAATAAAAGATTCTGGATTCCACAAAAGTTGGTGGAAGATTATAAAGTTGATATTTGTTTCATGGTTGATTGTGATAGAGTATACATTTAGGTAGTAAGGCCTAGTATTGTATGGGTGAAACCTCTTCCTTATGAGGTAAAAATTGATGAGACAAAGGATATAATTGAAGCCCTAGTAAATCAACCTATTGATCCAAAGGCTCCATACTTTGGAACATCTGATGAAGCTAAGATAAGAATTGAGCTAAGCATAAAACTTCCACATGCGGTTAACAAAGGTAGAAAGAGGATGGCCAAGATGCAATCTAGCACACCTCTAATGTTAACCAAGGGAAAAGGAGAGGACATTGAAGAAGAAGAAGAAGAAAATAATGTGAGTGAAGAAGAACAAGTACCCGCGAAGAAGAAAGGGAAGGCGAAAATCACTAAGGCACCAAAATAATTTACTGCAGTCTTCACAAGAAAAACAAGGGGCAAGGTAGGTAAAGTCGATGATGATATAGTACTCAAAAGGCCTCCTCCCTCATTTGAACAAAAGATTAAGGATTTGAGAGAAGGATCTAGAATTTCAAATTTCAAATCTCTTAAATATGAAATTAGATCAGAGGAAGAGCAACAGGAAATTGAAGATGTTGTTATTGAGAAAATGGGAAAATGGAAGTACTCACCTGATGATATGGCTTCTTAAATTCAAGGTGTTCTATTGGATAAAGTCAAGTTGAAATGGTCCAATGCAAGACAAACTATCAAGGACATATATGCTCAAACCTTAAGACAATTGATGCCACATTTGAAAAATGATGAAATAAATAAGGCATTGATAGAAAATGAGCACAAGATGACACTAAAATTCAATAGTTGTTTGATTTTGATCAAAGATATAGAGTCGGTTGTGAAGAGTGCAAATTTTACTTGGAAAAACATCTATCATCTTCACAAACCGAGTGTTGAAACTATGATAATAAAAGATATTGAAGATGACAGTGATGAAGAAGAAGAAGAAGCAGTTCAGATTGATAATGTTGAGATAGAAGAAGCCACCGAGGAAGCTAGGAAGATTGTTGAGGAAGATGATCTAGTTTAGATAGCTACAAAGGTGATTGCCTCACTTCCTCACTCTCCAGTAAAGATTGCTACATCTAGCCCAGAGATAATTCCAAGTGTGATTGTGACAACACCTGCAGATGCATCGAATGTCCAATCATCACTAACACAACTCAATGTATCAATGATAGAAGTGGCTACCACTTCATCTACCAAAATTCAACCTCCTTCTTCCACCAAGTTGTAGTCTCTAGTGCCATCTTCAGTACCTTCTTCAGTTTTGAGTTTTTCAGCAGCAAGTACTTCAGTTTTGAATACCTCAATAAGGACTTCAGATTCTACAGTTGTAAATACTTTAGTTTTTGGTTTATCAAGTATTCTAGTTAGCATTCCATCAGTCGGAAGTTTATCATTTTTCACTACAATTCCTACTGTGTCTACAATAATTTCTACTACAAAGGCATTAAGTATAAAGACTCAACCGAGTACAAAATTTTTGAGTAAGAATGTAGAAGAGGACATAGATTTAGATGAGGAGATAGAAATTCCACAATTAGATTTTGCAAATCTTTCAGCAGACCAAATGCAAATAGTTGGTGAACTCCTCTAGAAGAAAGCAAAGCAAAAGAAACTAAAAGAGGAAAGAGATAAGGAATATAAGATCATTGAGGATGCCAAGAATATTTTGACAAAAGCAATAGGTGTTGAAGTTGATTCCTCTCAACACATTTTGTTACAGTTGGCAGAGGTAGTAAACAAGTTCAATGAGGATTCTTCTGGATCAGATAAGTTTCTTGAGAAGGCTAAGAAGAAGTTTGAAAATAAAGTGCTTGAACACATTACTCAGCAAATAGCTATCAATCAGGCAGGGTTATCTTTAGTTTTGACTAGCAATGAGTCCTCCTACTCCAAGGTAACATCATTTTTTGTCAAAGTATGTAATGTTGCTGAGTTCTCAAAGGAGATTAAAGACAAAATAAATAAGATTGATGAGGATCTGAAGATTAGTGCACAGAAGTTGCAACTTGAACCTAGTTCAAGCTCTGCACATCATATGACAGTCAGATTCCTATCTGATAAGCAGTAAAAGTTATTGAGAGAAGATGCAAGGATCAGGTCAACATTAATAGATATTCAGAACATGATCCTTCCCATCATGGATACAATGTAGAAGCATATTGCACACTCAAAAAAATTGATCCATGACAATCAGTTTTCAATTGTAGATCACATGATTGAACTCTCTGCAGAAGTCCACATTGCACTCCATATGTGCAAGATTCTGCAAGAAAATTGGGATAGAACTCTAGCATTAATAAGTAAGGTACATTCTAATTTTCCCTCACACTTTGGCATCTCCATGTAAAATATTTGTATATACACCTTTGGCATTATTTTAAAAAAGGGGGAGAAAGTATATAAGATATGTGAGATATGAAAGGGGGAGAAAGTATATGAGAGAAATAGGAAATATAAGTATGAGGTGAAATAAGATATTTGTATATATACTGTATGGGGGAGACATGAAATGTATATACAGTAGTATGACAAAGATAAATTTTTTTTGAAAAATCAAAAATAGATTCAGGATGATTTTTTGGGCAATAAGTGTTTTTGTCACTAATGCCAATGGGGGAGATTGTTGGCATTAAGTATGTTTGTCATTAGTGACAACACTTATTCAGACTCTGTATGTTTACCGAGTAGACAGGACAGTGTTTACCGAGTAGACAGAATAGTGTTTACCGAGCAGACAGGACAGTCTTTACCGAGCAGATAGAACAGTGTTTACCGAATAGATCAAGATTCACAATGCTTACCAAGTTATCATTACTGAGTGATGAAATGAGCAGCGTTTACCGAGTGCCAGCATGGTAAATAGGGAATTTAGTTTCTACTGAGTGTCACTATATCTACCGAGTCTCCAGTATATACCGAGTTTGAAACTACAACCGAGTGGTTAGTATGGACCGAGCCTCCACTTCTACTGAGAGCATGACGATGCCGAGTAACACAGTGGATGTTGAGTATCAGAAAGTCACTGAGTTAGTTTGCAATAACTGAGTAACTATATTTGGGCAGACTCAGTAATATTTGTGTTAGCTTGTTTGAGAGCTGACTTTGTAATTATTTTGTAATTGTTTTGGATTGATGGGTAAAAGTACAAAGCTGTGTCACACTTTTATAAAGGAAAAGGCCAACAATAATTTTTTTTAACTTTAACGACATAAAAATGGCATTTATGTTTAAAATTTGGAGATGATGTAAACTAATGAAATGTGTAAAAGTGGATGAAGTCTATGCCTATAATTTTTTTAATTTTTTTTGAACAAGAATTCACATAGTTTTTAAATTTTTTAAGTCCATTTTTTACTTGCTGAAAAATGTTGAAAAATGAGGGTCTTGTTCGTAACAAAAAAGTATATGCAAATAATCTTTTTTTCCTTTGATTTCAAAATATGTCATAGATAAAATATATAGCTAGTGCAGAAAAGAAGAAAAATTAGTTTTCAATGTATATTTTCTCTATTATAACTACTCAAAGTCGAACATACCTGAAATCGACAGTTTTCATCTCGCGTCAAATTTCCCCTATCAAATCTACACCATTCACAAAATAAATGACACACTCTTGAAGATAACTCTCTCCTCTAGTGTTAAATATAAATTTTCAATTTTTTTGATAAGCTTTACTATTTTTTTCTATTTTTGAAGCATCTTGTTCTCGAATGTTAAAATGCCTACTTGGAGTATTTTGAAATTATATTATATTAAATCTAATTAAAATATTATAAAAATTATATGATGATAATCTTGACTCTCTGCTCTAAGAAAGGGTATTTTTATATTTGTAAAAAAATATCACTAAAAAGAGTAAGAGTTATTGAAACATCGCTTTTCTGAAATAATTTTATTTCGTTAGTAATTGTTATAAAACATGCTTTTAATAGATATTTCCAATTGGAAAAGGTGAAGAACTTATCTAACTTAGCTAGAATGAATCTAGTTAGACCATATGTTTGACAAAAAATAATTTTAGTTAGAAATACTCAAATTCAGCTATGCTGATAAGTTGTCCTGAAACGTGACATAGCTTTGTGCTTTTACCTTGATATATAAACATTGTTTTGTATCATATCAAAGGAGAAAAAGAAGCGAGAAGTGTGAAAAAGAGAAAAAAAGGAAGAGATAAGAAAATTACAAAGGGCTACAACAGAATAAGGAGCAGCAAAGATATATCCATCATAGAAGGTGATCAGTACATCAAAGAATCTCAATCAACAAGTACAGTTGCAAGTAAGAGATCTACTGTGTCATCCTAACAGGTGAATCAGCTTAAAATCCTTTAATAGGGTAGACTTAACAGTCTTTGTAAAATCTCTTAACCGAGTGCATACTTCTTTGTATGTTTGTAAATCCTCTAACAAGGTGGACCTAGTAGTCCTTATTGCTCCTAACAGGGCAGATCATCAGAAGTGATCATTGTAAGCCTTAACCGGAAAAATTTATACTACAGTATTGAAGTTTTGTGGGTATCATCCCCACCCCAATTTTACTTTCTATTTGGAAGGTTTCTGGGTCACCAAATCTCTGTGTTCAAATTATTTTGAATGTTTTATTCTTTCTGTTACTCATGCATGCAGTTAGCTTATTGATCTAAATGTTATTTGGAATATGGTTAAGATCTGAATTTTTTAAAAAATTTTAAGTTACTGATTCACCCCTCCCCTCTCTGTAACTTGACTAGTCTTGAATATTTCCAACACTACATTCATCACTAGCTAAATTACTGACATTTGGTATATATGAATGCTCAGTTATAATTGTACTTCATGCTCAGTAATCATCCAGGATGGTATGAGTGCTTAGTCAAGAGTGTGTTTGGTTACTATGTAATGATGAGATTTCCCTTAAATAGGTACGTTTGGTGTGGTATGGCCTTAGGTGTCTTTATTACACCCAAAATTTATTTGTGAGAGTGCTCTACACTTTTGAAAGATCCTACAACAAAACACAAGCTACTATCCTCCTTGAGGGTTCTATATCTCCTTTGTAGAAAACCTATTTAGTAGTCTTAATTGCAAAATAGGATCCTAGATATTGGGAAGAAGATGGAAAGGCTCCACAAAACTCAAATGTCCCTTATAGAGGTGACCCATAAACCCTTAAAGTTATCAAGGATTTAGACACCAATTCTGGCTATTAGGCCTTCCTAGACTGTAGCCCTATGAGCGAGGTTTTTGAGGATTGGTTATATATTTTACAAAGGGACTCCCCCCAAAAATGATAGATATAGACACCCTTTATGCATATGTGTCAAATCCTAAAATAAATAACTCCCAACCTGCAAGGACACCACCCAACAAAATCTGATCTACTAGGCCTAATAGGGCTTGGTTGCTTAAGGAAGTCTTCACTAGTAGAACATCACCAAAAAAACACCAATTGGAATGTTTTTAGGGAATCCTAAGAGACCAAAATCCACCATCATATTTTTTTTTATCCACTCCTGAAGTGCTACTCCGACTTCATTCTCTCATAGATTGGTCTAAGAACATAGAGAATCTTGGATTAGGGATTGCATCCAAATATGTTAGATCTAGCTCCCTATTCCAAAGCTCTCAAAATATTATAATAAATTGACCCTAATTTCATTTCCCCAAGGGGCATGGGATAACTATTGTTAGAAAGAAAGTTAGGGCATGATGTTTGTGAAACCCTTATTCAGGAGGGTTTCCTGTACACCTGGTAGAGAAATCATTCTATCTTTTGACTCAGTTCACCAAACTGACTCAACCAAAGGGCATTAGATTCTTAACTCATGATAAGATTTATACCTTCAAATCTCTTTCTTCTTCAAACAAGTACAAATCCATACACAACCAATTTTCAGGCCAGAATATAGTGAAAATAGGGAAATTTTTTTATTTGAATGCCAAAGTACATCATGTGTCTTCCACCGGCATGAAAGGGCTATTTGAAGACCTTTCCCAATGAATCCAACCATTTTTTAAAGGTTGTGATTGTTTGGGAGGATTTTACAACTTTCTAGCAACTTTTCAGAAAAGTTGTTGAGCAACATTTCTTGCATTGTGCAACTTTTCAAAATGTTACATTCTTGCTCCTATTAAGCCTATAAGGCCTAAGACTTGGATCCTAAGGACCCCAAATAACATGAAAATATTAAAATAACTTAAAAGACACCTAGGATAGCCTAAGTACCTATATGTTCCTTTGGACCATAGTCAAAACCTATGGTTTATAACCATACCAAGGGTGACTACGCCTTACATTTGGCTTATTAACTAGATCTATTATGTTATCTTTGACCCTTAGGCATGAAGGCCTTTGGGTGCATCCTTAAAGACCCTTGGTAAAGATATTCCATTGAAGAGTATAGGGAGGTGCTCCTACACCATACTCTCTTATTTTGAAAACTCATGTTCCACTTGAGAGAAATTGTTGAAGGGTTGTATCATTCTTTTTGATATAATATTCACTCATCCAAGTGGCATCTATGTTAGTTAATCACTTCCACTTGACCAAGTAATCAATATATGTCTTCTTTCTAGTTTGTTTGACAACCTTGGAGTTAATAATCATTTCTAGTTGTAGGGGTTGGCTTGGTGGTAAGTCCTTAATCCATTCAACCTATGCTTCTTCAATATCCTACAAAGAATGGTTAGATCTCGCATAACCTTTAAAAGGAGTGAGATCACAAACATTGAAAATAGGTGAAATAACAATAGTAGGAGGTAGGGATATTTCATAAGCATTGTCTCCAAATTTTTGGATTATTTGACAGGGACCTATCTTTATCATTTGTAATTTTGTGTGTCCCCTAGATAGCCATTACTTTTTTAGATATGCCCATACTTGATCTCCTTCATTGAAAGTAACATGTTTCTTCCTTTTGTCTTCATGTTCCTTATACTTTGTAGTATGATGATTCAATGTTTCCTTGACTTGATCATGTATCTTTTTTATCCATGATAAAAACTCCTCTCCTTGTGCACTGAACTTTAAGTCATTTGATAACTCTCTCAACTCCATTACTTCTCTAGGGTGAACTCCATAGTTTACTTGGAATGTTTTCTTCCCTATTGAACTGTTGACTGAGTCATTGAAATAAAATTATTCTTGAGGAAGGATGGTATCCCAAGTTTTCCCATATTGTTTGGTAAGACATTAGAGGATGTTTCCCTATGACCTATTTACTACCTCAGTCAGCCCATCTATTTTTGGATGGTATGCAGAACTGAATGAAATATTAGTACCCAACTTCTTCCAAAGGGTTCTCCAAAAATGCCCTTGGAACTTGACATCTTTGTCTAAGATTATATATGTGGGTAATCCATGAATTTTGACCACCTGTTTAAAAAATAAGTTAGAAATATCTGATGCATCATTAGACACCTTATGAGGAACAAAGTGTGTCATTTTTCTAAATATTTCTACTATGACAAAGATGATATAAAAACCTTGTTTTATTCTAGGAAGTCCTAGGACAAAATCCATGCTCACACTATCCCATGGCTTTGTTGGGATTGGAAGTGGTTGATAGAGACCCTAATTTGTTCTAGCTCCTTTACCTCTTTAGAAAATGGTGCAAGTTTTCACAAATCTCCTTTCATTAGTGGGTAACCTTGGCAAATGATAATATCTTTGTAGCAACTCTAGCATCTTGTCAATGCCAAAATGACCTCCTAGTGAACCAAAATATTTCTCTCTTATTATATTTTCCCTCATGGAGCATTTAGGGATACATAGTTGACCTCCTATGAAAAAAATACCATTCTACAACAAATATTCAAAATATGTAGTATTCTATGCATCAAAAAGTGTTGAACAAACCTTGAAGATGTCACCAAATTCTAGATCATCTTTGTATAGGTGTGTAAGAGAATCAATTCCCATGCTTTGTATTTGTATTTCTTCCACCAAACTTGTTAGCACCTATAAAATTTTCATGGCTCTAGCATTTTTCTTCCTGTCCCTACAGTTCTTTTTAGGTCTGTCGCTCAAACCCTAGGTGAAAGTTTGAAAAATCTAGCCATTTATTTGAAAACCCTAAGTGTGCCCTAGCCCTATTCTATTTTAATGTTACCTTTTTGGGAAACTTAAAATTCCTATAGCGCATGTGCTAATTGTTGACCACTTTGTCACATGATCGCATGAGCCTTTTTCATGCTATGCAATCATGTGACTAAGGTTATCTTTGGACCCCTTTAATATTTCTCGCTATGCCTAAGTGTCCCCAGTTATTTTTTCCTAAGTCTTGCACCTTGATATTTCCTAATGTTTTTGGCTAATTCTTTCCTAGGCCCGGCTCTAACACCATCTAAATCTAAAATGGGTCCACATGCCACATAAGTATAGTTGGCATTCTTTTATTGGTCGTGGAGCGGTGAGTTGGACATTCTGTCAGGTGGGCCCATTATCTCAGTGTGAAGATTCAAGATCGACGGTGGTCATATAATCGCAAGGAATCTTTTGAGCACATGCGATCATGCAACTACCATCTGATCTTCCATGTGTTAAAGGCTGATGATGGTGGGTCTGATGTGCCACATGGTGCTAACTTGCTTTTTCTTGATTGGTCGAGGCATTGATGATTCAGAGGGTTGTCAGTGGGACCTGGTTGCTGATGTGTTTTGAGGGCCCTGACATTAGTAGAGGATCTATAGTTGGCATAAGTTCTCATGGAATTTGTCAGAGCCATGAGATCTTGCACCAGCTGTTGATTTTACTTTTTCTCAGGTGCTAACGAGGGTGGGTCCTATTTGTCAGAGGGGGCTAATGTGCACATTTCTCATTGATGTTGACTACTGCCATGGACATGGAATTTTTAGGGTTTCATGACTATTGTAAAGATTAACGTAAGTCACCCTATCTATCAAGAAATAAAGGGATCTATGGTCACATTTTAAATCATAGCTTGTATCCATTGTTTTTCAAATTCAAATTGTTTCTATAGGGTTTGGAGACGGTGCGCCGAATGAAGTCGTATTACAGGACCTTTTTTATCATTCTAGCTTGGTTGTGGGTGAGATTTTATGAGGAGGGTCTTGGTGGTTGTTCCAACATTAATTTTTGTGTCCTTGGGCTGGTACAGGGTTGGATCTATTGTAGAATTTGATGATTATTTTTTATCTTACTAGCCTTGCGCTTGGAGCCAATCTTGTCTAGCTTTCATTATTTTTGTTGAGTTAGGTGGTTTTGAAATTGTTGCTTTGAATGGTCATTAGTGCTCATTTCAATCCTTGAGATAAAAGGATTTTTCATGATCATTCAAAGGCATTGGGAGTTAGGTGTTCAAAAAACTTTTTCTTGGTGAGCCCTATTCTTAGTCAAGGGTTTGTAATAGTTTTTGATTCAGTGTTTGTTGATGAAAGAATAAAGTTGTAGGTCTAAGCTATAGTTTGCAAGCAGGATGTCTTGTGATTCATTGTATACACAGAAGGAATTCACCATACTTAATACAAATATCTTGTTCTTATCTCTCCTTTGTGTCAAGTCAGGTAAGCTTTGAGTTTTCTAGCTCATTACATATTGTTTTTATGTATGTATCTTCATTATTGAGTTCTAATCTAGGATTGGATTAAATTATTCTCTAGGTGGCATATGGGTTTGCCCTTGTCTATGTAAGGATGTTTTGTAAGCAGTAAAGATTAGGATAAACGTATTTATGGCTATGAATTCTTAGGTGTTCTCAAATTTGTGTGTCTTTGTGTCTAAGGACTCTTGCCCAATGGATGAGGCACTGGTCTAAATGAGTACCTCTCTTGTTAACATACATTGATTGAAGTTATTACATTCCAAATCTTAAAATCAATAACCTTTTCAAGCTTTAAGTTATTGGTTGTGTGGTTTTATCACTGTATAGTAATGGAGAGTCAATGAATGTGAGGTTAGCATTTAGTACTTTCTTACTATCAATATGTTGTTGAGACCCAGTCTTTGGTGTGTGAAGTATAGTTTTCACTGGGTTAGGTGCACCCACCTTGGTTTTGCAGAGCCAAAAGTGAAGAGGGCAGTCTTGTCCCTATAGTTGGTCCAGTTACCCTAAGACCCTTATACATTTTGGAACTAACCAATCCTAAAATCAACCTAAGGGTATATTGGCAGCCTAAGAGCATAAATGTCCATTTTGAACACAAACAAGATGGTGACTCTACTGGGGAAATGTTACACAAGTCTATAGTAACCAGTAGGTCATCACTGGAAGAAACATAGTTATTCTTGTCCCTTGACTTGTCAAACTCATTTGGATATTTGTTAAGTGAGGAAGTTGTATTGTAAGATTCCCAATATTCTTGGGTGGTGACTCAAACATCTTTGTAGCAGTGCTAGTCAGTATATTATTTACAAAATGAGTTATAGAGGTACTAGGTCTCTAAGAAAGGAACATCCTAAAGATAGAATGGAAGAAGGTTTTCCAAGCACTTCCAGGCCTAGTCAGACAAGGGGAGGAAAGAAGAAAAGAAATGTTTCTCATACTTGGAGAAGTAAAAAGGATACAAGGCAAGAAACTCAAACGAAGCTTGGTCAAGAAGAAAATATTTTAGAATATGAAGAGGCTATTGATTTGGGATTGAACCAGTATGAGGATGAATTTCAAGTGGGAGATGATGAATCTGACACTACTCTCCTAGAATCAGAAGAAATATTTGAAGAGCTCTATGAGTTGGAAAAAAGAGTCCAAGAACAAGTTGCTATTATACAGCAAAGAGAGAAAGATAAAGAAGATAGAGTAAGACAAGCCATGATAAGGGCTGATCAACTAAAGAGGTAGTTGTTAGATTTGGAGGCAATTAATTTTGTCCCAGAGCTTGAAAGAGTAGAGGAACAAACTATTGTGTAGAGAACACATGAGTTAACTAGGCCTAGAGATAAAGGCAAACAAAAGGTTGTTGGAGTTCAAATCAATGAACAAGTTCATGTGGAAGACCCATTAGAGCAAGGGTTGAGATTAGATGCAAACCTTGAGAAGGCTAGAAATGAAAAAGAAATATTAGATAAAGAATTAGAGAAGGAAGAATTGGAGGCCACTACTATAGAAATAAGGAAGAAGATTGATTTTCTCAAGCATAGCTCAGGACCTTAAAATGTTGCTGCTTCCTTTTTGGGACAAGGTGGGAATCATGGTAACCTTGCAACTCAGACAAATGGCATTCCGAGTGCTACTAAAATTCTTGCTGGTTCAAATACAAGGACATCTACATCTCAGGGAATGGACCCACCTCATGGAGTTCTAGTTCATGAAAGGTACAAACAACTTATCTTTTTTGGTATTCTTGGTTATCCTAATGTAATTCCTAATGAAATTAGAAAGAAGCTCCCAAAGTTTGTTGGTAACAATGTCATCACATGTGAGGAACATCTAAAATTTTTTATGGATGTAATAGATGATTATAATGTTGAGCCTGATGATGTTGTAATGAAGTTATTTGTACAATCTCTGACCGACGATGCTAGGGATTGGTTTAGAGGATTGCCCCATGCTAGTATAGGAACTTGGAATGAATTTAAGAATTTTTTCAAGGAGCATTATGGAGATAAAACAAATGAGGGTTTTATTTTGAATGAATTCAATAACATAAAGAAGAATCAGAATGAAGAGGTCCTTGAATTTAATATAAGATTCCAAAAGGCTATGCATAGGCTCCTACAAGCTATCAAATTAGATGATAGATTGTGTCTTGTGACATACTTAAATGCTTCTAATGCAAAGATGGTTTACCTTTTAAGGGATAAGAACCCTAGAAATCTTGGGGAGGCTTACAAGTTGGCTATCAACATAGAAAGTAATAGAAGAATGTCAGGAAAATTAGGGAGAAGAGATGATTGTAGACCTCAAGTGCAAAATAAGAAAGAGATGGGAAGGTCTGCTAATTTTAAGCCAAAGGAGGAGGATAATCTGAAGTAGATTTTAAGTGCTTTAGAGGATCTAAAGCTTGATGAAAAAAGAAACAATAGGATTGTAACAAATGACCAGCTTGTTTCAAGTAATTTTAGCAGGCAACCAAGAGTGCAGAATTACCCATACAATACTTAGTAGAAGGATGGCAAGCCCATTTTTCCAGTTAAAAGGGATAGGCCTAATGATAGGATTCCTGATCCTTTGCAAAGAAATTCAATCAACATGAATGATGATGTCCCATGGTGTACTACTTGTTAGTCTCCTCATAGTCTAGAGCATTGTGTTATTGCTCTAAATTTATCTGAGAACCAAGAACAGGATAAGCAATATGATCAGAGTGGTTGTGCAATGACTTCTTCACATGCATGGGATGAGGCTGACTTGGATGAAGAGTAAGAATAATTTGATAATTTTGGATGTGGTACAATGAAGGGTGAGGAAAATGTTTCCCTAAGGAGACCCTCTGATGAGGAAATTGCTCAAATCACTATAGACATGGTCACTCAAGCTAGGAGCAATTACAATTTGAGAAAAAGGATAGTTGGAAGCACAAATGGTAAACTAGGTAGCATGTTTATCAAGAAATCAGAAAGGAGTACACAACAACACGAGGAAAAGGAGAAAGATGCTGGTGTTGTCAGTAAGGTTAAAGTAAAAAAGAAGATGGGACCTGTTGCAATACCTCAAGGTAAAGAAAAGACACCAGATATAGCTATTCCCATACCTCAGAAGGATGATGAGTTTCTACACAAAGGTAAATCTGACTTGACAGTCCAAAAGGAAGATAAAGATGTCACTATGATTAAGGAAGACATGGGCAACCATACATATGTTCCCATTGATATGACTAAATTGCTTTCACAAATAACTGTCAAAGTTCCACTTTGGAAATGATGAGAATAGAAGAGCACAAGGTCAAGGACTTGGATTGGGTAAATGGTGCTTCTTCAATAAAGGTCCAAGAAATGAGTAGGAGTGATAAGCATGTGGGTTCTTTAGATGACACACCTGATAGTAAAACTAAGGAAATTATCTCTAAGATCCCTCAGATATTTTTTAATGAAAATGTTGTAAATGATGTATCAGGGACAGTTGATCCTTTTTTCTTGTCCCTTATGATAAATGGCAAATTATTGAAGACTTCAATCACTGATTCTGGAGCATCAAACACTGTTATGCCTGCAGAGATCATGAAGTCATTAGGGCTAAAGGTTGATACACCTCATGGGAGATGCCAAGCTATGGACTCAAGAGAAGTGCTATTTATTGGTACCATTAAGGCTTTGCCTTATAAATTAGCAGCATTTCCTAACAAACAACTAACTATGAGTGTTCTTGTAGTTGATATTCCTCCTCAGTATGAAATGCTATTATCTAGAAAATGGAGTGCTTCTATGGGAGGAAGTATTCAATGTGACTTGTCTTTCGCTACTTTTAGCATTGGAGGAGAAAGTGTAAAAGTTTCAAGGGAAACTAGAAGTCCACATATGATTGAGGAGGATGAAGAGGACAATATGAATTATTTTGTTGACACTGATATTGGTTCTTTCCAAGTTTAGGAGAGAGAGGTGCAAGAAAAGGTCAAGTCTATCCTTCTAGTTGATGATGAAAATAACATGGTAGAAGGTGATGTCTTATGGACCCTATATTTTGATGGAGCAAGTTCTAAGGAAGGTGTTGGAGGAGTGATATTGATATCCCCAAGTGGTAAGACTTTCAAGTTTTCTTTCACTCTCTTGTTCCTTTGCAAAAATAATGTTGCTGAATATGAGGCCCTATTGATTGGTTTGAGACAAGCATCAAAACATGGAATCAAAAATCTTAGGGTGAATGGTGACTCTGAGTTAATAATTTCTCAAATTAGATCAAAGTATGCATCTAAGAATCAAAGGCTGAAACAATATAGAAATGATGTTTGGGATGAAATTGAAGGTTTTAGTGCCTTTGGTATTGATTGGGTGGATAGAAGCCAAAATAGGATGGTTGACTTATTGGGAAACATAGCACTAAGGCCAGAGGATATTACTTTTGTGGGGATATCCAAAATTGAGTGTAAGTCTAGGCCTTCTATCCCAGACAATGTTGAGAATTGGTAGGTATTTTCTGATGATCAGGATATACTAAGGTGTTTGCAGTGTGAATCTCATTTTGATGGTCAGGAGATGGATTTCAACACTTATGTTGACATCAGAAATGGAAAAGAGATTGTTCTTGGGAAGGAATTTTTGCAATTAAAATCAAATAGGATCCCAAGGGGATTGGTTTCTCTTGAAAGGGCATTTGATGATAAAGAAAGGACTTGTTTTCCTAAATTTGTTGATAAGATAAATGATTTGGAGGAAGTAAATTTAGGAATAAGTCAAATACCTAAAAATGTTTACATAGGTAAATGTTTGTGCCAAAGAACTAGGAACAATTTGATTGATCTTCTCAAAAGATTTAGACATGTCTTTGCATGGTCTCATGATGATTTGAAATCCTATAGAGAAGATCTATTCCAGCATGAAATAACACTGAAGGAAGGTACCAAGCCTTTTAGGAAAAAGTTAAGGCCTATGAATCCTACCTTGGCACCAAAAATGCAAGATGAACTCAAAAGGATGATGGATGCTAGCATCATCAAGCCTGTCAGACATTCTACTTGGGTGTCAAACTTGGTTCTAGTTAGAAAAAAGAATGGTGACATTAGGTTATGTGTTGATTTTAGGAACTTGAATGTCAATTCTTTGAAGGACAATTATGGTTTGCCTAATATAGAGAATATTCTACAGAAGGTTACTAGATCAGAGTTAATGTCCATGATGGATGGTTTCTCTAGATATAATCAGGTCATGGTCAAGGAATCAGAACAATTCAAGACTGCATTCACTACCCCTTGGGGAACATATGTTTATGTTAGAATGCCTTTTGGTCTAACAAATGTAGGAGCTACTTTTCAGAGAGCTATGGATGTGGCCTTTGCAGACTTCATAAACAAATTTCTAGTGGTATATCAGGATGACCTCACAACATATTCAGATAAGGAAAGTCAGCATTGTGAGCATCTTGAGAAGATTTTTATCAGGGCTTTGGATTACGGGATTTCTTTGAATCCAAAGAAGTGTTCCTTTGGTGTTATGGAAGGCAAGCTCTTAGGACATATTATGTCCAAGGATGGAGTGAGAATTGACCCTGAAAGGGTTATGGCTATAGAAAAGCTTTCACCACCTAGAAATGTTAAAGGAATATAGTCCTTCTTTGGGCAAGTAAATTTTCTAAGGAGATTTGTTACAAATTTTGCAGAACTCAGTATCCCTATCTCTAGAATGTTGAAAAAAGAAGAAAAGATTGAATGGAATGAAGAAGTAGATGAATCTTTCAGAAGTATCAAAAAGGCCATCAAGGATGCTCCTATTTTGAGGACACTTGATTATGGTAAGCCCATGCAGATATTTTCTTTTGCTTCTTGTCATACAGTTGCAGCAGTTTTATTGCAAAAGAATTCAAATGGATATGAACAACCTATATCATTTTTTAGTAAATCCCTACAAGCACCAGAATTGAAATATGATATTACTGAGAAACATGCTTATGCCTTAGTTAAAGCAGTCAAGGCTTTTAGATGTTACCTTGTAGGAGCTAAGGTGGTTGCTTATGTTCCTAGTGCTACAGTTAAGGATATATTAGTACAATAAGAAATTTCAAGGAAAAGATGTATATGGATCAATAGGATCCAAAAATTTAATATTGATATCTAGATTACAAATTTGGTAAGAGGCTTAGGTCTTGCAAAATTAATGGCACAAAGCAATTTAGTTGCAAATCATATAAATGTGTTAGAAGAAGAACAAAGGCCATATATTTGTGATATGGATTATTGTGATTGGTACAAAGATGTTATTGGTTACTTGCAGAAATTGATCCTTCCCCCTGAGATGGATGAAAATAGAAGAAGAACTATCAGGTTGCAATCTGCAAGGTATGCCATTATACATGGTAAGTTGTGGTGGAGAAGCAATGAAGGAGTATTGCTAAAGTTCGTAGATCACAAGAGGTCTGAGGCTCTGTTAAAGGAAATGCACTAGGGTATTTGTGGAGGACACTATATGGCAAAGACCACAACTCACAAGATCCTTAGGTCTAGATTTTGGTGGCCTACAATTTTTAAAGATACACATCAGTTTGTAAGAAGGTGTGATGCATGTCAGAGATTTGCTAGAAAGTTGAAATTTAATGGAATTTTTCCACTCCAACCTGTTACAGTTCAAGCCCCTTTCCAGAGGTGGGGTATTGATTTTATTAGGGAAATTCCAAACAAATCTACTGGTGGACATTCTTACATACTAGTGGCAACAAACTATTTTACCAAGTGGGTTGAAGCTATCCCCACTAGAAAGGCTAATAGCAAAGTGGTGGTAGATTTTATGATGCAGAACATCCTTACCAGGTTTGGTTGCCCAGAGGTAATTGTGGTTGATAATGCAATGTGTTTTAGATCACAGGAATTTAGTGATTTTTGTCAACAATATGGGATACACATTTCATTTTCTTCCCCATATCATCCACAAGGAAATGGCTAGGTTGAGTGGAGTAACAAAAGTTTGATTAAGATTCTCAAGAGAGTGTTGGACAAGAATAAGAAAGCCTGGGACTCAAAGTTATGGTGGGCATTATGGGCTGATAGGGTAACTATAAAGAAGGCCATATGTTGTGCTCCTTTTGATTTGGTATATGCAATAAGTGCTAGATTGCTTCAAAATAATCTATTGCAAATGTATAAGTTTATCCAAGAATATGATGAAGATTTGAATGATGAGATGAGAGTAAGAATGGATGAGTTGATCTAGTTCGAAGAGGTAAGGAGAGATGCACATGAAACAAATGAAGCAATGCAGAGGCAATGTAAGAATTTTTTTGATAGAAGGGCTACCCAGAGAAGTTTTGAAATTGATGACCTTGTCCTGATGTGGAATGCAAGATTGGAGGATAAGGGGAAGCATGGAAAATTTGATCCAATTTGGTTGGGCCCTTATCTTATTGAGAGCAAATGGGGGACAAATTCTTATGTCCTGAAGGATTTAACTGGAGGTACTTTGGAATTGCCTGTTCATGGACAATTCCTAAAGTTTTACTTCTCCTGAAGTTTCTTTTCCATGAGCAGTAGTTTAGGTTTTCCCTTGTACAGTCATCTATTTTAGCTTTTTGGGTCAAAATTTTGAGTTGGTCTACTCTTCCAGGAGATTCTAGTTTTCTCATTGCATCTACAGGAGATACACGTCCCCGAGTATGAGCCACTATTAGCACATGTAAAATTTTCATGGCTCTAGAATTTTTCTTCCGGTCCCTCTAGTTTTTTTTAGGTCTCTGGCTCAAACCCTAGGTGAAATTTTAAAAAATCTAGCCGTTTGTTTGAAAACCCTAAGTGTGCCCTAGCCCTATTCTATTTTAATGTTACCTTTTTGGGACACTTAAAAGTCCTATAGCGCATGTGCTAATTTTTTACCACTTTGTCGCATGATCGCATGAGCCTTTTTCATGCTATGCGATCATGCGACTAAGGTTTATCTTCGGACCCCTTTAATATTTTTTGCTATGCCTACGTCTCCCCAGTTATTTTTTCCTAAGTCCCACGCCTTGATATTTCCTAATGTTTTTGACTAATTCTTTCCTAGGCCCGGCTTTGACACCATCTAAATCTAAAATAGGTCCACATGCCACATAAGCATAGTTGGCATTCTTTTATTGGTCAGAGAGTGGTGAGTTGGACATTCTATCAGGCAGGCCTAGTATCTCAGTGTGAAGATTCAAGATCGATGGTGGTCATATAATTGCATGGAATCTTTTGAGCCCATGTGATCATGAGACTACCATTCAATCTTCTATGTGTTAAAGGCTGACGATGGTGGGTCTGATGTGCCACATGGTGTTGACTTGCTTTTTCTTGATTGGTCAAGGCATTGATGATTCAAAGGGTTGTCAGTGGGACCTGGTTGCAAATGTGTTTTGAGGGCCCTGACATCCGCAGAGGATCTACGATTGGCGTAAGTTCTCATGGAATTTTTCAGAGCCATGAGATCTTGCACCAACCATTGATTTTACTTTTTCTCAGGCACTAACGAGGGTGGGTCATGTTTGTCAGAGGGAGCTGACGTGTGCATTTTTCATTTGTGTTGACTGTTGGCGTGGACATGGACATTTTCAGGGTTTTGTGACTGTTGTAAAGATTAATGTAAGCCACCTGATCTATCAAGAAATAAAGGGATCTATGGTCACATTTTAAACTAGAGCTTGTATCCATTATTTTTCAATTTCAAATTGTTTCTATAGTGTTTGGAGACAGTGCGCTAAATGAAGCCATATTATAGGACTATTTTTTATCATTCCAGCTTGGTTGTGCATGAGATTTTATGAGGAGGGTCTTGCTAGTTCTTCCAACATGAATTTTTGTGTCCTTGGGTTGGTACAGGGTCGGATCTATTGCAAAATTTGATGATTATTTTTTATCTTACTAGCCTTGTGCTTGGAGCCGGTCTTGTCTAGCTTTCATTCTTTTTGTTGAGTTAGGTAGTTTTGAAATTATTGCTTTGAATGGTCATTAGTGCTCATTGCAATCCTTGAGATAAAAGGATTTTTCATGATCATTCAAAGGCATTGGGAGTTAGGTGTTCAAAAGACTTTTGCTTGGTGAGCCTTACTCTCAGTGAAGGGTTTGTAATAGTTTTTGATTCAGTGTTTGTTGATGAAAGAAGAAAGTTTTAGGTCTAAGCTGTAGTTTGAAAGCAGGATGTCTTGTGATTCATTGTATACACAGAAGGAATTCATCATACTTAAATCAAATATATGGTTCTTATCTCTCCTTTGTGTCAAGTCAAGTAAGCTTTGAGTTTTCTAGCTCATTACATATTGTCTTTTATGTATGTATCTTCATTCTTGAGTTCTGATCTAGGATTGGATTAAATTATGCTCTAGGTGGGATATGGGTTTTCCCTTGTCCATGTAAGGATGTTTTGTAAGCAGTAAATATTAGGATAAATATATTTATGGCTATGAATTCTTAGGTGTTCTTAAATTTATGTGTCTTTGTGTCTAAGGACTCTTTCCCAATGGATGAGGCACTGGTCTAAATGAGTACCTCTCTTGTTAACATACATTGATTGAAGTTATTACATTCCAAATCCTAAAATCAATAACCTTTTCAAGCTTAAAGTTTTTGGTTGTGTGGCTTTTTCACTGTATAGTAATGGAGAGTTAATGAATGTGAGGTTAGCATTTAGTACTTTCTTACTATCAATCTATTGTTGAGACCTAGTCTTTGGTGTGTGAAGTATAGTTTTCACTGGGTTAGGTGAACCCGCCTTGGTTTTGCATAGCCAGAAGTGAAGAGGGTAGTCTTGTCCCTATAGTTGGTCCAGCTACCCTAAGACCCTCATACATTTTGGAACTAACTAATCCTAAAATCAATCTGAGCGTATATTGGCAGCCTAAGAGCATAAGCATCCATTTTGAACACCAACAAAACCAACTCTTCTACTTATATAATTTTTTACCTTGTTTGAGGTTCCCTTCTTATGATTTATAGAGAAGGTGAATGCTTGGAGTATTTCAACCCACTTCATGTTTCTCCAACTCAATTTATCTTGGATATTGAAAAAACTTAGTGCATGATTGTCTATAAAGACAATGATTTCTTTGGGGAGAAAACAGTGCCTCCATTTCTTGAGAGCTTGAACCATCACATAGAGCTCCAAGTCATAGGTATTGTATTTATTCTTAGATTAATTGATTTTATCTGAGAAGAAAGGCATTGGTCTGCCATCGTTACTGAGCACTACCCCTATGGCCAGATTGTTAGCATCAGTTTCGATAGTGAATAACTTGTCAAAAGTTGGAAGTTCCAAGATTGGATATTGTGCTATTCTTCCCTTGAGGTATTCAAAATATTCTTATGGCTTGGTGGTCCATTGGAACTTCACTTTTCTACCCCATTTTATTGTATCCACCAAAGGTGCACAGATGTGGCTAAAGTTCATCACAAATTTCCTATAAAAGGTAGTGAGTCCATGAAAACTTATGACTTATCCTAGTGTTTTTTGTGTTGTCCAGTTGAGGATTTCATCTACCTTCTTAGGATCCATTTTTAATGTGCCTCTTGAGATGAAAAAACCAAGGAATGTCTCTTCTTGTTGTATGAATGTCCACTTTTCTAGATTTATGGATAGCTTGTTATCATGTAGCCTTTGGAGGACTTGTTCCAAGTATTTTATATGCTCTCATATTGTTCCACTAAAGATTAGGATGTCATCCAAATATACCACCATAAACTTGCCTATGAAATCATGAATAAATTCATTCATTAGTCTCATGAAGGTGCTAGGAGAATTACTAAGACCAAATGGCTTCACAAGCTATTCATATAACCCCTCAGTGCTTTTAAATGTAGTTTTCCACTTATCTCTTGGTCTTATCCTTATTTTGTGATAGCCTGATTTGAACTCTATTTTATGAAAGTAGCATGCCCCTCCAAGTTGGTCTAAAAGGTCCTGAATCCTTGGTATAGGGAATCTATACCTAATGGTTATCTTATTTATTTCCCTATAGTCTATGCATAGTCTCCATTTTCCATCCTTTTTAGGGGCCAATACACAAAGGAATGCACAAGGGCTAAGACTCTTTTGTATGAGTCCTTTAGTCATAAATTTTGTCACTTGTCTGGTTACCTTTGCATTGTGATCAAGGGTGAGCTTGTATGCATCATTTTTGAATAGGGAAGCACTAGGGATGAAGTATATTTGGTGGAAATTGTCCCTCAAAGATGGGAGTTTATTTGGTATGTCTCTTACAAGTATACCTTTATACTTCTATAGTAGGTTGTCTACTTCCTTGGGCACTTCCTTATGTACTATCTTCTCCTTTGGTTTGAGGACTAAGGTATTTCCTACCTCTATTTCTTGGATGGTGTTGATCATCTCTTGTTCTCCTGCAAGCATAACCAATTGTTCCTTTGGTTTCTCTTGTTGAAGGTTAGGTTGAGGGAGTAGATTATACTTGTGACCATTCTGATTGATCTAGTATTTTTTAGTGACCCCATCATGTTTTCATTGCAAATCATATTTCCATGGTTTCTCTAGTAATAGGTGACAAATATCCATATCTACCACATCACATAGGACTCTACCTTTGTAGTATTTAATAGAGAAATTTACCCAAACTTGTTTATTAATGAGAGTTTGTTGTCCCTTTGTTAACCAAGATAAATGGGATGGGTTTGGGTGGGGTAATTTTTCCAATTTTAACTTGTCTACTATTTCTCTAGATACAATATTTTCAGTGGAACTGGAATCAATTACCAATATGCATACCTTTCCATGACTTTTGTAGTTGGTCCTAAAAAGGGACAATCTTTGAAGAGGCTCCACTGTCATGGTTTCTTGAATCAAGTTCCTCTTCATAATGAGGAATAATCCTTCTCCAATAGAGTCTCTCCCATCTTCTACATCATCTTCTTCGACTATATTGGCTCTTCTCTCACCTTTCATGTTTTGTTTGTCTCTATCCAAGTACCTATTGGTGTAGTGACCCAACTGGTTTCAGTTGTAGAATAGAACTTGTCAATTGTTTCTTCTCTCATTTCTACCTCCACCATTTCCTCTTCTTCCTCTATATCTACCCCTTTAACTACCTTCTCCTTGTGTGTTCTCTTTTTTGGGTTCTCCTTGGGGTCTAGGATTCTATCCACTTCCAAAGCTTCCTCTCCCTCTATCATTTTTACCTCTTCCTCTACCACCTTGTTCATTCCTTCTTTTGAAATTTTCTTCAACCTTCAATGCCAATTGATATAATTGGTTCACTGTGGTAGGGATTGTCAAACTAAGTTCATCCTAAATTGAGCCCCTTAGGCCTTGCATATGCCTAGAAAGATTCACACATTCTAGTTCAACAAGTTTGGATTTCATCACCGTGCTTTAATATTCTTTAGTGTAACTGGAGATATCCATCTCTTTCTATCTTAGACTCATCCTTCTTTTATGAAGTTAGACTTCATAATCTTTAGGAACATAAGTTTCCATGAGTAGGGCCACCATTTTCTTCCAAGTGGTGAGTGGATTCTTCCCATTCCTCACCCTATCATCTTGAGTGAAGTTCCACCATGTGACTAAAGGGCATTTTTTATTTGACTTGGAAATATTCACCCTCTAATTCTCATGGATGTCCTAACAATCAAATAAAATAGTTAGGGCATCAACCCAATCCATGGTAGCATTTTGGTCCATCTTCCCATTGTATGTAGGCAATTCAAGCTTGGAGTCTAGGGTCCTTCTCTCTATAGACTTTAGAGTGTTCATTAGTAGCCTCTAATCTACAAGACACTCATCTTCTTCCTTCTCAAAGGGTTCTTCTTCACTCCCTTCTTCACCATCTTCAGAGTTTCTACTACTCCTCTGATGAAGCTCTTCCCTAAGCCTCTCCATCTCTTGCCTCATTTGATACATTTCAGTGTTTTTTTATTCATCTTTCTATTATCTTTTCTCTCTTAGATATTTTAATATCTCTATATTGGTCATCCTTGTTGACAACCCTCCATCTTCACCTCCTTCCATGGTGTTGAAAAACTCTTACCCTAAGGATCTTAGATGCTCTGATACCACTTGATGTATACTTCTCCCCAAAATACATAGGTTTGGTATGGTATGGCCTTAGGTGTCTTAATTACACCCAAAATGAATTGGTGAGAGTACACTACACCTTTGAAAGATCCTATAATAAGTCAAAAGATACTATCCTCCTTGAGGGTTCTATGTCTCCTTGATAGAAACCCTATTTAGTAGTCTTAATCAAAAAATAGGAACCTAGATATTGGGAAGGAGATGGAAAGGTTCCATAAGACTCAAATTTCCCTTATAGAAGTGACCCATAAACCATTAAAGTTCTCAATGATTCAGACACCAATTATGGCTATTAGGCCTTCTTGGCTTGTAGCCTTGTGAGAGAGGTTTTTGAGGATTGGTTTTAGATTTTCCCAAGGGACTCCCAAATAAAATGGTAGATCAAAATAACTTTTATAGATATGTGTCAAATCCTTAAAGAAATAATTCTCAACCTACAAGGACACCACCCAACACACTCTAATCCACTAGGCCTAATAGGGATAATAGGGCTTGGTTGCTTAAGGAAGTCTTCACCAATCAAACTTCAAAGATAAGAAATGAATTGGAATGTTGTTAAGGATCCCTAAGAGACAACAATCTAACATCTTATTTTATAATCCACCCCTAAAGTGCTACTACCACTTCATTCTCTCATAGATTGGTCCAGGCATATAGATGCTTGGACTAGGGTTTCGATCCAAAGCTAATAGATACAGCTCCCTATTCCCAATATCTCATAATATTAGAATACATTGACCTTACTTTAATTTCCCCAAGGGGCATGGGATCACCACAGTTAGAAAGCAAGTTAGGGCATGATGTTTGTTAAACCTTAATTTAGGAGGGTTTCTTGTGCACATGGTAGATAAATCCTTCTATCTTTTGACTCCGATCTCCAAACTAACTCAACCAAAGTGAATTGGATTTTGAACTCATGATAGGATTTATATCTTCAAGTGTCCTTCTGCAAGAAAGTATAAATATATACAAAACCAATTTTGAGGCCATAATATAGGGAAAATAGGGAAATTTTATTCATTTGAATGCCAAAGTACATCATGTGTCTTCCACCCATGTGGAAGGGCTATTTGAGGACCTTTCCCAATGAATCCAACCATTTTTCAAAGGTTGTGACCATTTGGGAGGAATTTACAACTTGCTAGCAACTTTTTGAAAAAGTTGTTGAGCAACATTTCTTGCATTGTGAAACTTTTTCAAAATATTGCATTCTTGCTCCTATTGAGCCTATAATGCCTAAGCCTTCGATCCTAAGGACCCCAAATAACATAAAATTATTAAAATAACCTAAAATACACATAGGATTACCTAAGTACCTATATGTTCCTTTGGACCATTGTCAAAACCCATGGTTTATAACCATACAAAGGGTGACTAGGCCTTACATTTGGCTTATTAACTAGACCTATGATATTATCATTGACCCTTAGGCATGAAGGCCATTGGGTGCATCCTTGAAGACCCCTAGTGAAGATATTCCATTGAAGAGTATAGGGAGGTTCTCCTGCACAACTATGATATTTTGTCTTGTGCTCTACTCAGTTACTATACTTAGAGTATTGAACGAATAGTCTATATGCTTCTTTTACCGACTATATGTGCAACACTAAAGACAACATATAAAATAACATACCTGTCCTAATTTAATTTCTATCATAGTCTGAGTTTTAGCTGATATTGCTTGATTTTTCTTGCATTTTCAGATTTTCTAGTTTTCTAATAGCATGTAATGCCTTGCCAGGGAACCCAAGAGAAAATAACCTAAAACATGCTACTAAGTTTGGTGAATTTTTTTTCTAAAGTTAACATACAAGATAAACAATAGTGTGGAAACAATTACCATTTACTCACATTGAAAAAACATCCAATAAAAATTACAAATCTCGAGGGTCCCATGAAGTAGAATTACTTAAGAACAAAATACAACTAAAGAAAGATAACAAAAGATTCCATAACATAAATGTTACAATTACAACTTACATCAATAAAAACAATCCTCATGGACATCCATGATGACTAACAAACTGACATCCACTGCACATGTCGCAAGGAATGTAATAAATAAATCTAACATAGAAGTATAATGTCTAGATTAGGTATCACATCTCTAATTATAGGATTACAAATAAGAAGATAAGAAAAGAAACATCAAAGAAGCACCAATGAAGAAACATAAAGGCATCCAATTGTAGAAGTACCAATAGCACTGACACTAGGATGTCAAATCTCAAATGGTAAAGAATCACTACCACCCGTCCATGTAGAAACACAAAGGCCTACCCCACCGTGCTGAGGAGATAACAACAAACCCCAATCAAATGAAAAAACCAAACAAGGATAACCACTGAGCAAGGAATCTTGAAAGCTCTCTACTCAAGGTGTACAAAATAAAGTGAAAGGTGAGACACACTAATCTAGAGGCATAAGTAAAAAACTCAGGAGGTGACTTAGGCTACATGCTATTGGAGTATCATCACATGCCTATCTACTTGAGTTACCCTAGACTAGTCACGGTGGACCCCAGACTCTCAAGCATTGAGTTACCCTGGACTAGCCACTCTGGGCCCCAAACCCTCAATATGATCCATGTGGAACTAGAATACTTTATCATGGAAATGAGGAATTCTAATCATAACCATACTCTAAATTATCTTTTTAATGTACTCTACACATTTTAATTACTATGTTATCACTTAATTACATAACTTATGATAGGTTACCCAGGTACTGACCACTTTGGGTCCTAACCCCTATTGTAAGCCACTCCCCTAAGATGCACCTATCCAACCTCCCCTAGGCTCACAATCTCATAAATATCAAAGTAGGTATACTACTAAGTAATCCTAGATGCAGTTTAACACACAAGAAATTGACATGATTACAATGATACCAAAAATAGATAATAAAGCAAGAAGAGCCCATAAAAATCAAACAGGGTATAATCAGAATAAGCACACACAACAAACATGATACTAAAAAAAAATCCAATTGTCACATAACCCTACCTCTGGTTTCCCCCTAGGCCATCTAATGCTCGATGTCACACAATGCACAAGAAGACACACAATAATGAAGAACACACAATTACATCATAGAAAACTTGATATCTAACCCATAGGCATTTAAGAATTCAGATTGAGCATAATAGAAATTTCACATGAAGAATCACATCAATAAGATACGAGATACCTATCATAGACATAAAAGAAATATTTACGAGAATAAAAGAACTTTCTAAAGAATCATCCTATAGGTTCAAAAGAATGAAAATGCCCCATTTTAGCATAAAAATAGCTCCTTTAATAATACATGTTGTCCATAGGATTAAATTTGAACCTATTTCATTATGTTGATCTTATACTCAAATTTTACAAACATACAAATAGTATTTAACTATAAATTTATATCTTGTAAGACAAAATTCACATTCCATAAAACAATATAAAATTAATTTGCAAATTATATCTTAAAGTTGATGTATATTTCATTAGGGAAATAGGGAGATTTAATTTCCACATAAACCTATATATTAAAACCAACAATAAATTATATAAATTAATTAAATAAATCATGAACTTAATAAATTTAAATGATACTAAACAAACAAAATTAATAAATTTTAATTTAGTTAACTAACAAATAAAATTTTAAACAAATAACAGATAAAACAAAAATTATTTTAAAATTTAAAAGAAATGATGCCTTTAGGGGGAAACCTGCAGGCCCCATGCCCCAATCCCAACGCACCCTGTGCGACTCACCTTTTCTCATTTGCCGAGAATGATGGGCCCCCGTAGCTATGTATTACTATGACAGTACCACTGCCGTAGCAGTGCCTACTGCTACGGTTGCCATGCCATGGAGGGAGTGGGGGAAGGTGGTGGCCCCCACCTCCCTTCAAACTTTCCAAATTTTTTTATTTAATTTTTATAAAACCCAAACATCTTTAGCAATATATATAAAATTAATTTCCATAAAACAATATAAAATTAATTTGCAAATTATATCATAAAGTTGATATATATTTCAATAGGGAAATATGGAGATTTAATTTCCACATAAACCTATATACTAAAACCAACAATAAATTATATAAATTAATTAAATAAATCATGAAATTAATAAATTTAAATGATACTAAACAAAAAAAATTAATAAATTTTAATTTAGTTAACTAACAAATAAAATTTTAAACAAATAACAGATAAAAAAAATTATTTTAAAATTTAAAAGAAATGATGCCTTTAGGGGGAACCCTATGGGCCCCATGCCCCAATCCCAACGTGCCTTGCGCGCCTCCCCTTTTCTCATTTTCCAAGAATGATGGGCCCCCATAGCTATGTACTGCTATGACAATACCACTGTCGTAGCAGTGCCTATTGCTACGGTTGTCCTGCCGTGGACGGAGTAGGGGAAGGTGGTGGCCCCCACCTCCCTTCAAACTTTCCAAAAAAATTTATTTAATTTTTATAAAACCCAAACATCTTTAGCAAAATATATATATATATATATATATATATATATATATATATATATATATATATATATATATATATATATATATATATATATATATATATATATATATATATATATATATATATATATATATATATATATATATATTAGAATATAATTTCCAAAAATGGAAATATATAGATTTTCACTGTGTCTTTTCCAGAAATGGCAAAAGACCTTTCTATTATTTTACCAAACTCTCTATATTTTAACTAGAGGGTATTTTGTTTTGAAACCAAATGGCATGTCATTTTCAAGAAGGAATATATTCCTGATCCATACCAAAACACATATAATTTTGTCCTAATAAACTAAGTGGTGCAATTTTAATTTCCAAAGTAGAAAGAAATAGAGAATAATTATTTTATTTCCAAGATGAATATTTCTTCCCAGATTGGGTTTTTTTAACACAATTTGATTTTCTCTTCAAAGATAAATTTATTTCTTCAAACCCTATAGTTATACTATTGCCCAGATTTAATATTTCATTTTGTAGGAAATCTATAAACAATCATTTAACGAAATTTTCCAGAGTAACAGTACAATATTAAATAATACTAAAATATAAGAATCAATTATACTAGGGTTTCTAAATACCTAGATCTAAGATAGTCACAAATTAACCAAATATAAAATACATAGAAATTCACACAAGGAGATAAAGATAAATAACTATGAAAATAGAGCCAACAGGCAAAATTCAATGCCTACCTTAGATCCAATGCCAGAAACCAAAAATGGAAAACCTTGTAGATCTAAAAATAGAATTTTCCTCCAAAATCAACCTAGTTTGGAGATCTGAAATCTATGTAGCAACCAAACACCCGATCTAGATGCACAAGAAAAATCATACAAATCCAAACTAGCCACAAGAATCTCAAGATTCCAATTCCAAACCCTCTCCACACAAATTTCTTCCAAAACCTATCTTCTCTCAAAAAGGAATGTAATTTTTCCTTAATAGGAATTCAATTCCCCATTCCATGCAATCCCTAAAGACAACTCAAAAGCTAACTCACAGTTCAACTCCAAATCAGAAATTGAGGGAAAATTCAATTAATAAATTGAAAATACTTTTTAATGCACAACTAAACTTTAACTTTTTGAAACAAGTTGTTTACTTTTGAGAAGAATTTAATTTAAAAATAAATATTAATGAACATGTTATAATTCAAATATGTATTAAATATATAAAATACTTAATGCATCCTAAAGTTTTGTAAATCAAATATTTAATAATTTAATAAAGTATGAAACATAATTTAAATCTAATTACAATTAAATGTTCAATTAATTCCAAATAATTAAATAATTGACTTTAGATTAATTTTCCAAATTAATCATAGAAACATAAATAATCATTAAATACAACTCTAATCCTAACATTAATAATCATATAAAATCACCTAAATAATCATAAATCAACTGAATCAAGCACAATAAAATCAGGCAAAGTGAACCCAATCACACACTGAAGAACGAGATCCACGAATTCATGCCAACTAGGTGAATTCAAGTAAGGTAGTCAAACTAACACTTTTTCAATCCTAGGACAATTAGGCTTAGGTTAGGGTCTTGGGTTTGTGTATTATCTCCACTCTTTACCATTGAGATGAATGTTTATGGACACTCTCACTGCTGCCAATTCAGGGAAGATGATGCCCTGTACCTACAAAATTGTCATCACAAGACAAAGCATGTACATATAGTATATAGTAGACAATTATAGGGTATGGTCAGATGTGTGGATCTTGACTATGCAAGTAACTACGCCTCCATCCTCTACCACACAAACACATCAAACATATACAAACACATGATAACCATACACATGCAAGTATGGGGTAAGCACATCATAATCAATATTAAACATGTAATCAATCATCATGAAACATCATCATCTAATCTACACATACACATGATAAACATATGATATTCAATAATCCATAATCATCATTTAATGAAATAATAACCGATCACATCAAAAGTGACCTAAAAGAATTCAGTCAAATAACTGACTCATAAAGAAAACTAAAAGCAACCTACGAGTGGGTACTACATCCTCTCCCCCTAGGATTAGGCTTACTCCTAGAAGCCTAGAACAAGTAGGGATGTAAGTCCCATAAATCTAGCTACACTGAAAAGAAATCTAATCCAATGATCACTGAGTAGGTCCCTTCAGACCCTTCCATGCCTTAGGGTTTGAACACTGAGGATCATTCCTTACTACAAAGGCCCTATGAGATCTACTAGCATCTTCAACTGTAGGCTCAGAAGCTGTTGGTCTCTGCCCTAAAAACTATGCCGGTCGATTAGGACAATTGACAACAATGTGGCCATGTTGCCCGCAAGAATAACAACCACCTTTACCACCAAATGAAGGTGCTCTAGACTACTAGGAACTACCTCCACCAAAATCTTGATGTGTACTCTGAGCTGGATGATCAACCCGATTGCGCATATTACGCTGCCAATTGTGATAGTTCCCTAATTGAGAACCACCACTGCTACCATGGAAGAATTTCTTCTTCTGTTGATTCTTATTACCTTTTGAAAAGGTAGAAGGGTTTTGAAAATTCTCATTCCTTTGAGACTGATTCCCATTTGAATCACTAGGTTGAACACCTCTTTGACCACTATATCCTAATGCTAGATTTGCCTCTATAAGAATAGCCTTAATGACCACTTCCTTGAGGGTTTTAGGCTCAAAGAGTTTAACTTCCCCAATAAGGTGAGCATTAAGTCCCCTTACAAAGTGTTGAACTAGGAGAGTTGTATCCTTTCCAAAGCCAGAATACTACTTGAGCTCAAAAAACTGAGGCTCGTACTCTCCCACTGATAGGGTCAACTACCTCAAGTTAGGAAATTCATCTACTCTCTATTGCCTCCACTGATTTGAGAGGAAGCTCTCTTGGAAGTTCTCAAGGAACAACTCCCAAGTGACAGTATCCATCTAAAGAACCAGCTTCTCCTCTTCTGTCTTCCACCATATAGATGCAAAATCTGTAAGCTGCATAATCACATACCTAGCTTTAGTATTGCTACTAAAGGGATGCATGGAAAAACTCCACTCTAGAGCTATCAACCAAGTCTCTGCCTCTAAACCAGTACCTTTTCCATCAAAGGGATTAGGTCACCCTCTCATCAGATCCCTCATATGATTAGCTGCCACAACTGTAGGATCAACTATGAAGTCCCTCCTTGGAGGACTCCTAGACCTCTCTCTAGCCCACTCTACTCTGACCTGCTCAGGACCAAGATGATTGAGAATCATTCACAAGAACTATCTCATGTCTAGTCCTTCAGACTCAGCCTCTCGATCCTCTCTCTGATCATCTCTAGACTGCTGGTGGTGACTCTCCTAACTAACACTCGCAGAAGAGATATGATGTCTACCCCTCCTACAACCACTAAAATGACCTCTACCTCTACCTCTAGTAGCTCTAGTGATAGGCATGATTATTGCAACATACAAAGACCTAGACAACGTCACATGACATAAATCAAAACAAAAACAAAAGGAAACATAATCATAAAGTAATGGTCTGAAAACAAAATGTTTTATGTCTATGTTTAGTTTCAACTTTAAACTACACAAAACCTAATGAGCATACATACCTAGAGTTCCCAGTGTAGAAACTCCACTCTGATACCAGATGTAATGCCATGCCGGGGAACCCAAGAGAAAATAACCTAAAACATGCTACTAAGTTTGGTGAATTTTTTTCTAAAGTTAACATACAAGATAAACAATAGTGCAGAAGCAATTACCATTTACTCACATTGAAACAACATCCAATACAGATTACAAATCTCAAGGGTCCCATGACCTAGAATTACTTAAGAACAAAATCCAACTAAAGGAACATAACAAAAGATTACATAACATAAATGTTACAATTACAACTTACATCAATAAAAACAATCCTCGTGGACATCCATGATAAATAACAAACTGACATCCACTACACATGTCGCAGGGTATATAATAAATAAATCTAACATAGAAGTACAATGTCTAGATTAAGTATCACATTGATACTCTAATTACACGATTAAAAATAAGAAGATAAGAAAAGAAACATCAAAGAAGCACCAATGAAGAAACATAAAGGCATCCAACTACAGAAGTACCAATAGCACCAACACCAGGATGTCGAATCTCAAATGGTAAAGAATCACTACCACCCATCCATGTAGAACCAAAAAGGCCTACCCCACCATGCTGAGGAGATAACAACAAACCCCAATTGGATGACCAAAATGAAACAAGGATAAGCACTGAGCAAGGAATCCTGAAATCTCTCTACTCAAGGTGTACAAAATAAAGTGAAAGGTGAGACACACTAATCCAGAGGCATAAATAGAAAACTCAGGAGCTGACTTAGGCTACATGCTATGAGAGTGTCATCACATGTCTATCTACTTGAGTTACCTTGGACTAGTCACAGTGGACCCTGGACTCTCAAGCATTGAGTTACCCTAGACTGGCCACTCTGGGCCCCGGACCCTCAATATGATCCATGTGGAACTAGAATACTTTCTCATGGAAATGAGGAATTCTAATCATAACCATAATCTAAATTATCTTTTTAATGAGCTCTACACATTTTAATTACTATGTTATAACTGAATTACATAACTTACAATAGGTTACCCAGGTACTGACCACTTTGGGTCCCAACCCCTATTGTAAGCCACTCCCCTAAGATGCACCTACCCAATGTCCCGTAGGCTCACAATCTCATAAATATCAAAGTCAGTATACTACTAAGTAATCTTAGATACAATTTCACACACAAGAAATTGACATGATTACAATGATACCACAAATAGATAATAAAGGAAGAAGAGCCCATAAAAATCAAACAGGGTATAATAAGAATAAGCACACACAACAAACATGATACTAAAAAACAATCTAACTGTTACATAACCCTTCCTCCGGTTTCCCCCTAGGCCATCTAATGCCCGATGTCACACAATGCACAAGACAACACACAATAACAAAGAACACACAATTGCATCATAGAAAACTTGATATCTAACCCAGAGGCATTTAAGAATTTAGATTGAGCATAATAGAAACTTCACATGCATAATCACATCAATAAGATACAAGATACCTATCATAGACATAAAAGAAATATTTGCAAAAATAAAAGAACTTTCTATCCTAGGACAATTAGGCTTAGGTTAGGGTCTTGGGTTTGGGTTTTATCTCCCTTCTTTATCATTAAGATGAATGTTTATGGGCATGCTCACTCCTACCAATTCAGGGAAGACGGTGCCCTATACCTGCAAACCTATCATCACAAGACAAAGCATGTACATACAGTATATAGAAAACAATGATAGGGTACAGTCCGACATGTGGATCTCAACTATGCAAGTAACTACGCCTTCGTCCTCTACCGCACAAATATGTCAAACATATACAAACACATGATAACCATACACATGCAAGTATGGGGTAAGTACATCATAATCAATATAAAACATGTAATCGATCATCATGAAACATCATCATATAATCTACACATACACATGATAAACATATGATAATTAATAATCCATAATCATCATTTAATGAAATAATAACCGATCACATCAAAAGTGACCTAAAAGAATTCAGTCAAACAACTGAATCATAAAGAAAACTAAAAGCAACCTACGGGTGGGTACTACATAGCAACTAACAAATGATCATGTAGGGTTATTTCTTTCATTTGCATACTTTTTTTCCCTAACTTGTGGTTTTGTAGGATATTCTTTCTGAATAGATCAATATTGTCATCACTACTAATGCTTTGTGATGTAGGATGCTTGTCAAAGACTCAATCTTGAAACTACTAATGCTATTTGTGTTTTAGGTTGCCTTAGATATAGATATAAATATTTTTTTTGTTTACATTTGGTTTTCTAGGCACCTAGCTTAATTACAAGGCTTCTTATCTTGTTGTTGGTTGAGTAGTAGGAGAGTATGTTCTTTTCCTTTTGGAAAATCAGAGAGCTCAACATACTTAGTTGGTTACTTGCAATAAGTCTTGGGTAAATGAACATGTTCTTGATGTGTTTGAGAGACACTATGGAGTAGGATATTATTCTCTTTTCTTCATGGAAAATCATAAATCTATACCTTCACTAGCTATCCATTTTCCTTTTTGCATTTACCTTAAGACAACCTACCAAGAGAGCAATCTTTTGGGAAAGAACTAAGTGGGGAAAAAGAAAACATGGCTGGTCTATCCCACTATAATAAAAATATTCCTTCAAATATAAAGAGAGGGAAGACTTGGATATTTTCTACTTCAAATGCTTCATGTGTAGGGCCTAGTTGCCTCAATCTTGCTAAGAAATACTATACATGACTAGGCGCTTGTAGGGCCTTCTTGATATAAATATTGCTTACAAGACTACAAGGGGAGTACATTCACTTTCTGTAGGGCCAAGAGGTCCAAATATTCATTGTGATACTATGCATTTTGGGTGCTTGTACATAGGGATATAGACCTTAATTTTTCTTGTGAAACTACAAGGGGTAGTCATGAATGGAGAATATTACTAAACACCTTGGGAATTAGAGGCTATCCTTTTGGCCATATGACTTCCTTTGTATAGGTATTGATCCAAGTTGACTTTTCCTAGATCACCCGAAGATACTATCATGTCCCCTTTTCAAAACAATTAAAATTAATAATTTTCGCTAAGGTCTACATGGTCAAAAGTAAAGTTTCGAGAAAAGGGGCTAATATATGGAAACCAATGGATTAATAAATGTTAAATATTATTAAAATATGTCTTTTTCACCCCTCTTGCTCATGAGTAGGGTTATTCCCTCATTTAAAGGGGTTTGGAGGCATTTCGGCCTCATTCTTGAGCTTGTTTTTTGCTCATTGCTTTGTTGTTCTTCAGAGGTTTCCAAACCTGTGGAGAAGGATACCCAAAGATGGAAATTTTCAGGTTTCCAAGAAAGATAAGTATGGGATTTTGAGGCCATTCCATGTACAAGCTCATGCAAAGTTTTCCCTTATGCTGAACATTGAAGATTTGTAAGTTTTGAAGTGTGTTTTTTGTAAGAGTTTGGTGTTTCTAGTTGTGATTTTCATATCAGTTTGGGTTTCTTCTTTATTGCAGCCATTTTTATTTTGAAATAGAGTTTAATATATTTCTTGGGTTTTGATCCTACTTCTGTGTTAGATTGTTAGTGTTTTATGGTGTTTCTGGGTTATTTTGTATTGTTTTTGGAGCCTGATGAGCATTGTATTTGAACTCCATTTTGGAGTTGTTGTCTAAAATCTTTGCGGATTTGGAAGTGCCATTTTGTAGGCCATTATTCTGGAAAAATTTTAGTAAAAATGTCTATTTTCATATTTATAAATAACATGTGAAGTTGTGAAGTTTTTTGCACTATTTTGGGCATACCCAATTTGGGTATTATTGACAAATTGCATAATCTTTTGAAGTGTCGATTGTTTCATTTGAGAATATGATTAGAGAATTTAAATATGATATAAATTAGAAAGGGGACATTATAGTGGTATCAGAGCAATGATATTTCTAGCTTGAGGGTTTGTAGAAGTTTGCATGCAAAAGAGTGAAAGAGAAAAGAGATATTTGCAGCGAGAAAAGAATGAAGAAATTTTGATCAAACCTCCATTCGAAAATAAAAGTACAAAATACAAGGAAGGAAAAAGAATGGCTTACCCAGATGAGATGGAAAAAAAATTCTTCCATGACATCCAGAACACTCAAAAGGAAATAGTGGATAGTTTGGCAAAAAATAGAGAGGCTTTGCGGTTATTGACAGAAAAATTCCAAGGAGTTTTATCTACTAATGACAAAGGTAGCACTTCAGAGGAGCCAATAAATTTGAAACCCACACCCTCTAAATCAAAAAAAACTATTTTCTTAGCTATAGATGAGCCACCAATACCAAATCCATCCCTTAATCCTATGGAAGAGGTTACAAGTAACTTGATTGAATTAAGGGCTACTTACAATGGCTTAGATGATGAGTTTTGTAGTTTGGTACCTTTTAGAGAATATGTGGATATGATGAACACTTTGATGCCAAAGGAAGAGTATAGGAGGGAGCAGGAAATAAGTGGAAGAGAACTCAAAATTAAAATAAGAAAGTTTACATCACCTACTTTTGATGGAACAATCAAAATTTCTTTTAGAGCGTGGCTACAAAAATTACAGACCTTCTTCACACTTAACCCCATGAAGGAGAGTGATGTCACTCAATTCACAAGTCTACACTTGGAAGATGCAACCTATGATTGGTGGTATCATGCAATGACTACTCAAGGTCATGATCAAGTAACTACATTTGATGATTTTAGTCAAAGAGTGATAGATAGATTTGATCTCAAGGATGATGAAGAGTATTTTAAAGAATTGTCAAAGTTGAGACAAACCAAATCAGTTAATGAGTATGTAGAAGAATTTCAAAAAGGGGCTTTTATGGTACTTGATATGAGTGAAAAGAGGATTATTTATCTTTTTCTTGATGGTTAGGAATATTCAATTAAGGGTTTAGTTAAGGCTTTCTCACCCTCCACTTTATAGGAAGATATCAAAGAAGTTTGCAGCTTGAAACTTGTGTGCCTATGAAACTAGTCACTAATCACAAAACTGCAAATCTTTAGCAACAAAAGTGAAATTTTTAGAAAAATAATTTTCTACCACCACCACCAAATAATGTGACAAATATAGCAAAAAATAAGGTTTATGAAGAGACTAGGAGTGAACTACGAAGGAAAAAGCTTTGTTTCACTTGTAGAGAGCCATGGGTTCTAGGACATAGATGTTTGGTGAAAGGTCAAGTGCACTATATTAAGGTTGCTTCAAAGTCTCATTTAGATGAGCATGAGGAATTTTATGACACTAAGGAGGAGGAAGAAGAATAGAAATAAAAAACAATGGCACTGTGGAAACATTATTAGGAGTCCCAAGATACCATCGCTTTTGAATTCAAAGGGTACTAGCAGGGAAAAGGTTGACAGTTCTTCTTTATGGTGGGGAAACTCATAACTTTATTGATGAGGGATTTGTCATGAAAAGAGGGCTTAAATAAAAATATTTTGAGGGCTTCAATGTTACTGTAGTTGATGGATTCACTATGCCTTGCACACAGGTGATGAAACAACTTAGGATGACTTTAGGAGATTATGAGCTATGTGATGACTTCTATGGTGTTTGCATTGGGGAAAAAAATCTTGTATTGGGTGTTCAATGGTTGCACTCTATTGGAGGCTATTAAATGAACCATCAAACTATGGAATTCAAATTTCACTCCAATGGGAAAGAAGTCTTATTGAGAGGCTTATCGAATGGAGCACCTAGGGTGGTCACTGCAAAGAGGATGGAAAGGTATTTTCAAAGAGGACAAGTAGCATGGGCAGCAGGAGTCATAATCCCCCTAATAAGCTCTTCAAAGAATAAAGGTAATTTCCATTTTGAAATTCAGAATATCCTTGATAAGCATAGTATAGTTTTCAATGATTTACCTCTAGGATTACTACCATGTAGAGGTTTTGAGTATGTTATAGAGTTAGAATATGGTGCCAAACCAGTTATAACAACTCCATACCACCACCCAAGAGGTAAAAAGGAAGAAATAGAAAAACATATTAAGGAACTCCTGGACATGGGATTCATAAGGCCTGGCTTTAGTGAATTTGCATCATCTGTGGTACTTGTCAAGAAAAAGAATGGTACAATGAGAATGTGTATAGACTACATGGCTTTGAACAAGAAGATCATAAAAAATAGTTACCCTATACCACACATAGATGAATTCATTGATGAGTTATATGGTGTTGTATACTTCTCAAAAATTGACTTAAAAGCAAGTTACCATCAAATTCGCATGAGGAAGGAAAATGTGGAAAAGACTGCTTTTAGATGTTACTATGGGAACTTTGAATTTCTTGTTATTAAATTTGGCCTCACTAATGCACCAATAACATTCCAATCTTGTATGGATAAGGTATTCAACAAGCATATTCCAAAAAAAAAATTGGTGTTCTTTGATGATTTATTGATTTACAATAAAACATGGAAAGAGCATCTAGAGCACATAGGCACTATTTTGGGAATCTTCAAGCAACCATCCTTCTATGCTAAGTTATCTAAATGTGAGTTTTTTTTTACTGAGATCCTATATTTGGGACATATTATAAGTTCTAAAGGAGTACATATTGATCAACAAAAAATTTTGGCAATTTTTGATTGGCCTCCACCTACTAATATTACATAGTTGAGAGGTTTCTTCACATTGTGTAGCTACTATAGGAGGTTTGTTAAAGGATTTTATCAGCTTTCTTCCCCCTCGACTGATTTGAAAAATAAAGGAGCCTTTCTTTGGATAGATGAGGCACAAAAAACATTTGATAAGCTTAAGGAGGTAATGAGTTCATGCCCCTTGCTTGCAATTCTAAATTTCTCTTTACCTTTTGTTGTTGAATGCAATACTTTTGGAGAAGGTACAGGGGCTTTCCTAACTCAAAGGGGACATCCAATAGCATTTGAGAGTAGAAAATTAAATCAATCATAGAAAGGTTGTTCCATCTATGATAAGGAAATGTTGTCAATCATGCATGGACTTTATAAGTTTAGACAATATTTGGTATGTGGGAGATTCATTGTAAAGACAAACCATAATAGCCTCAAGTTCTTCTTGAGTGAAAGGGATTTGAATGATTGTCAACAAAAATTGGTAAGAAAATTGCAAGCTTATGATTTTGATATTGAATATGTGAAAGGAAAGAATAATGTGGTTGTTGATGCTTTCTCAAGGAAGCCCACCTTATGTTCCTTAACATCTATCTCTACTGATTGGAAAGTCTCCATAATTTTAGAGTATGCTAAAGATTCCTTTTCAACCAAGGTTTTGGATAAGTTAGTGGATGATAATAGGTACAAGGTTGTTGATGAGCTGATTTATTACAAGAACAAGATGTTCTTAAGACAAAGATCAAAGATTAAGGAAAGCATATTAAGGGCCTTTCATGACACACCTTTCGCTGGTCATCAAGGATACTTCAAGAAATACAAGAAACTTTGAGAGAACTTTTCATGGAAGGGTATGAAGGTGGATGTCCTTAAAAACATTAAGGAATGCATGGTATGCCAACAAAATGAGAGTGAGAAAATTTGTCCTCCAAGGTTGTTGCAGCCACTTCATATTCCTGAACAAAAATGGGAAAGTATTTCCATGGACTTCATCACTAGCTTGTCTAAGGTTCAAGGTAAGGATTTCATATATGTGGTGGTAGATAGATTAAATAAGTATGCACATTTATTTCCCATCGTGCCTGATTTCAAGGTGTCACAAGTGGTCGAATTGTTCTTCAAGGAAATTTTAAGGTTACATGGCTTGCCTAGAAACATTGTCAGTGATAGAGACACTAGATTCCTTAGTTCATTTTTGAAGGAGCTCTTTCATTTGGTAGGAACTAAACTCACTCCCACTACTAGCTATCACCCTCAACAAGATGGACAAACATAGATAGTTAATAAATGGATAGAGGGATATTTAAGGAACTATGTTTCAAATCAACAACATGCTTTGGTGAAATGGTTGCACATAGGGGAGTGTTGTTACAATACATCTCATCACATTTCTATCAATATGCCTCTTTTTCATGCTCTCTATAGTTATGATGCCCTTTCCTTTGTTGATATAGTACTTTCAGATAGCGAAATACCTATAGAAAATGATTTAATTAAGCAAATCCAAGACATATTAAGGTCCCTCAAGGATAATATACACCATGCACAAAACCAATAGAAGTTGTATGCTGGTAAGAATAGGACTGAAAGATCTTTTGAGGTAGGAGACTGTGTATTTTTTAAGTTGCATCCATATAAGAAAATCACCTTGAAGAGGAGTGGGATAGAGAAGCTCAAGCCAAGGTTCTATGGGCCTTATAAGATCATCATGAAGATATGAGAGGTAGCTTATGAATTTGAGCTCCCACCAAATAAAAAAAATACATAATATTTTCCATGGCTCTTGCCTAAAGAAGGTTCTAGGCCAATAAACCATAGTATCTATAGATTTACCACCTCTTGATGATGAAGGGAAATTATTCTTAATACTAGAAGAGGTTTTGGATACACAAGAAAAAAAATTAAGAAATAAGAGCATCACAGAGCATTTGGTCAAATGGAAATGATTACCATCAGAGGATGCAACTTGGGAAGGAACACATATTCTTGAGCATCCCAACCTTCATTTCTTGAGGACAAGAAATATTTTGGAGGGAGGACTTGTCATCTCCCCTTTTCAAAACAAATAAAATTAAATTTTTTTCTAAGGCTGACAGGGTCAAAAGTAAATTTTTTTGAAAAGGGGCTAATATTTGGAAACCAATGGATTAATAAATGTTAAATATTATTAAAATATTTCTTAGTCACCCCTCTTGGTCATGAGTTAGGCTTATGCCCTATTTTAAAGGGATTTGGAGGCATTTCAGTCTCATTCTTGAGCTTGATTTTTTCTCATTGCTTTATTATTCTTCAGAGGCTTCCAAACCTATGGAGAAGCAACACCAAAGATGGGAGTTTTCTGGTTTCCAAGAAGGCTAAGGATGGGAGTTTGAGGCTATTCCATGTGCAAGCTCATGAGGATTTTTCCCTTGTGCTGAACAGTGTAGATTTGTGAGTATTTGGGTGTGTTTTTTGTAAGAGTTTTGGTGCTTCCAGTTAAGATTTTCATATCAGTTTGGGTTTCTGCTCTATTTCAACCATTTTTTTTTGTTAAAATAGAGTTTAATATATTCCTTGGGTCGTGCTTCTAATACTATGTTATATTGTGCAATGCCCAACTTTTACGCACTAGACAGGGCTTCACACAACCTGTTTATTCTATTCAAACATATAAAATAGCATCACAATTTTTTTTTATAGCTAAAATCCAACCTGATAACACATCTAGCTAGAACAATAAACTTTATAATGATGTTCAAAGAATGATCAATACTTGCAATTGCATACCTGAGACTCCATGTTCCATATGTTTTTCCTCTCGTCCTAATTACTTATTCCTGTATACAAGACTACCAACTAGGTGCATAATATAAGATCCATTAAAAGTTAGATACATGATCATAAAGATGATTCTCTCATCAATACATTAAATAGATAATTGAATAAGTATTTACATCATATTAATGATAAATGAAGGGAATGTATGAGCTATGAGGAAGGATTAAGCCATAATAATCTCAAATTATTCAATGACAAGTTATCCGAGTCCTTTCAAGGAATCCATTAAATAGTTCTCTAATATTTACATTCCCATTAAAGTAAGTTTATCATTTAATTACTTAATAAGCCTCTTACCAAAACCCAAAAGTTTTCACTCAGATCAAATTTCCTAAATTGATTTATGTTTATCATTAGATGAGTACCAAAAGGAAAAAAATAATAACAACGTACATGCTCTCCTCCCATCCAAGTGGAATCATGAGACTCTTGAGGTCCTAGCAACCCCCGAGCAAGTAAAATATTTTTGCACCATTATGATCAATAGTGGGATTACTTTCCATGACACAATCAAATAGTTAGGTTACCCCTTAATGATCCTAGAAACTCTAAAAACCTTAATCCTAGTCATTATTATGTAATGATTGTGAATAACCAACTTAACCATGCGACAATTCTCTTTCTACATAGTCTATATAAACATAATAATGTTTCCATATCAAGATTAAAGGAACTATTTACCATTATTTCATTGAAACTATAAGGTAGTAATCGCATTATCATAATAAGAATTACTTACTCCAAAGAAACATCCCATTGACATACTAACAAGCCCTCATGTGTTTTGACGTAGTATTAACAAAGTCCATATGAAAAAGAAATTAAAATAATGGACTTCAGACACTATCAAAATGATGGATGACTGTCTAGAAGTGAAAGTGAACAATTTTTAAAGAAACCATTCGATACATAAGAAAATAATTATCATACACAACATTTTCACAATATAAACTTAGTATGATATTTTACAACTCATATGTAAACTAATACCACATAATTACTCATTAGAATTAAACAAATTGTACATATTAATAATTCCTTATGATTATTTGCTTGATATCACTCTAGCTATATGGATAGGTCCAAAACTATTCCTAAGCAATTAATTTATTTTCATAAAAAAAAATACAAGTTCAGAATGATCACACGGTATAGAATGATATTACATCTAAACAAAGATGACTTATCCACTCATGTTTTAACTAAATAAAGAAACATGATTGTATCCTTCCATGATATTAAGTACCATAATAATATCAAGATTCACTATGGATCACCTCATTATAACATCCTTTTTCCATATTCACTATGTCTCCATCAAACTAAAGACTGACTTAATCCTATTGCTGACACTCCACTCTGAATGAATAC